>OZ023267.1:24493238-24648238 GCA_964006375.1 Tillus elongatus
GCTATTAAAAATATTTTTAAGAAAATTCGCTACCACAACACCATTGCTGCGTCCAGAATTTTTTTTATCGAACACGCCTTATGTTATTGCATTTTTGCATTTTCCATCGAAATATAATGCATGTTTGTAATAAAAGAAATTCGGGACGCAGCAAGTGCGTTATGGTAGCGAATTTTCATTAAATTCTTCAAATTTGAATAGCTCAATTTGCTATTAACCTATAAGGATGACTAAGAAACCAGTTTTTTCGGGAACACATTAAGTTTATTTTCGGAAATTTTTGTACATTTTCAAACAATAAAGTTATTTTGATGAAACATGGCACATTGTTTCTACTATATAGGTTATACTGGTAACCAAATTTCATGCCGTTTCTTAAAAAAAACACACGTATTTGCTATTACAAATATTTGTTTGAAAATTCACTACCATAACGCACTTGCTGCGTCCAGACTTTTTCTTTCTTTAACGTCGGCCTATTCACGCGACTATGGCCAAGGAGCATATTCACCTCACTATCCTGGAAATTTTGCCGAATCCCTCCTTTTCTGTAAGAGGGGTAGGGATCTTTACGGTGTCCAACATCGCATTTATAACGCTGATTCTATTTATCTTTATAATACGAAGGATATTTGAATCAGTTTTGACACAAACAGTTTTTCTTTTAATCGCACCACACATGATATAGTAGACAAACACTTTAAATTCTCTTCGCAAAATAAACAGTTTGACTTATAGAACTCA
Organism: Tillus elongatus; assembly: GCA_964006375.1. Lineage (NCBI taxonomy): Eukaryota > Metazoa > Arthropoda > Insecta > Coleoptera > Cleridae > Tillus > Tillus elongatus. The sequence goes on from OZ023267.1 coordinate 24,493,983, forward strand.
TTAATGTAGATAAATCTATTTGTTTTTGGCACCAATATAAATATGTTTTTGTAAAAATCATACTTAAAAATGTTTCTTTGTTCCAGGGTATGTATTGAAGAGATTTTGTTGCTGCGTCGAGGGATCAGCACGCCTAAAGGGCATTCAATCCAGGTTGGTGATATTCTGTATACTTACTCTAGGTCTAGGTAATATGAATTTGCGCTCTTATTACCGAATTTCCGTTCGCTTCTGTCATTGATTTGATTTTTATTATGTGTCAGGTGTACCAAGTTTTATGTGCGCATTTTCTTTTTAATCAGGTAAGTTGAGTAGGTAGCCGTATCCATAATATTTGCAGTAGATATGCTTTGATATTCCTAAAATGTACTCTTGTCGCTTTTAGGTTACCTGAAAGGAACTGTCATGGGATACTAACGATGTTGGTTATATTATTATAAGCGTTATACGTTTCTTTCAAAGCAAGTATTCTAGACAAGGTAATAAGTGAGATGTATAGAAGTAGTATTTAAGAATTTTTTGAAGAATTATTTATAAGCAGGCTTAAATGTACTTAGTTTAAAAACAACATACATATATGCTTTTTTGTTTTTCTTTAGCCTTTCACGCCGTTTTCTTGATATCTGAATATTTATCTCTTACGCTGGTTTATTTATATGCATTTGTTTGTATTTCATTTTTTTAAATATTTTTATTATAACTGTTGTAATCTCCTTCTTTTCAGCTAAATATTATTTTTATTTTCAGCAGAATAAGTAAGTACTTACACTAGTAAACATGTTTCTTTGTAATTAATGTTTTTGTGTGATTTACTCGCCCATATTTTATTTTACATTTAACATGTTGTCTTTGCAACCATGAGCTTCTAGCTCCACACTTTATCAACTCTGCCAGGTTGTCCAAAAGGTTTCTTTTTTGCTCTACCTTTTCATGTTGTCATTTTCAAGTAAGGTCTGCCGAACTTAGCAGAGCACAGCTCAGAAACAAAGCAGCGCCTGTTATAATAATAATAATTATAATAATAATAATAAACTGTCCAGGGCTCAGACATGGAAAGTCAGTAATTGAGGAACCCAGTTCAAAGAGAGCTGTGGAGCTGCTAAATCTTAGCAGAGGACAGCTCAGGAACATAACAGGCCTCTTGACGGGACACATGGCCGTCAAGAAACACCTGCATAAAATGAGGCGGTTCGAGGGGGACCTCGCATGCAGACTCTGCGGCGAGGGGGAGGAATCAGCCCAGCACATCTTGTGCGAGTGTAAAGCTCTGGACCGCAGAAGACAACTGATCTACGGTCAGTCTAGACCGGAGACAGAGCATTATAAAACTTCACCCTACCAATTGCTGTGCAGACTAGTTCAAGGCACAGTGATTTTGGAGTGGGTGGAGTAAAAAGACTAAGGGCATGCACAATAAACCAAAGGTTGCAGTGCTATCGGGGCGGCGAGGCCGCGGACGAGCCCTGAGGAGAAAAAAAAGGGTCTCCCGAAGGTTATTGTGCTTTAGAAAATATCCAGCATATTTTGCCTTTCTAATTTTCGCAATCATCTTTTTATCTCTCACCTCTTCTTGTTTGCTTTTCCCTTAAATAAAGACTTTTTTGTGGCTTTACAAATGCGCTTTTCCTGTCTGCAACCGGTTTTGCCTGATGATGTGGTAAAAGAGGAAACCAGTTGCTGGCTAGAAAACAAGCAACTATGGAGCCAACGAAAAAACAACAATAAATGTTTTGCCTGTTTAATGTTTTGCTTTTACTAATAATAATCTTGTTTTTAGGTATATTCATACTTTTCTATTTCAGATCACATTTTTTTCAGGTTTAATTATTATACATTTCCATTTGAGGTCTAATTTTAAAATTTTTTCTTTTAGGGGATTTAAACCTAAGTTAATATTTTGTTATTATATGTTTTAACACATTTGCTTGGTTTATATATGATTTTTTACTCTATTTGCTCTTGTGTTTTTTCTTTTGTTTTAGGTGGCGAGGGTGCTCAAATACCTCCACGTGGTCCTTGCTGGAATGTAACATATAATAATCATAAAAAAATCTGCAGCTTACTTCAAACGTGAAAAAAGTAAATCATTCTATAACAACTTCCTTATCAGCAAAAATTTTCTTCATACTAACTGTCTTTTAAAAGATTTTTAAATTCCTAATGACTTATTAGTAATATTTTTAATCGGAATTTACTAAATTTATATGTAACATTATCATTATCGACTAAGGAAAACTCTGTTCCACCTTTATTACACGATTTTATTGACAATGCTTGCCTAAGATGAGGAGTATTTTAACTTCCCTTATTTCTGAACGTAGAACTGGCTGTTGGAAGAAATCATGAATACTGCACACTGCCGCCGCATATATGACAAACTGATGATGCCTAACGAGGTCAAAACCGGTCTTTGCCTTCCGCATCGGGTATAATATCTTAATTATTTATTTCACAATACCGATGAAAAAATTCTCACTGATATGTTGTCGTGGATGGCCATTCTTCTAAACTCTATCCAATTAATGCAGGAGTTCCTCAAGGTTCAACTTTAGCCCCTACTTTGTTTGTTCTCCACATCAATGACCTCCTCTCGAGCACATCCAACCCAGTTCACAGATACGCGGACGACAGCACCCTCCATTCAAATATACAATATTCTAAGCCTGTCTCTTTAGCCCATTAGATGAGGATGGCAGACTCATGGAGGGTTCTGTCTCGGTGGACCTCAAAAAAATATTAGACTGGGGAAGAAGAAATATTCTACAATTCAACCCCACCAAATCTCAGTTTGCTTTCTTTTTCATAAGAGATACACCAGCCCTACACCCATCACAATGAACAAACAAGTTATTCAAAGTAATGAGTCCTTTTCACTTGTTGGCATTTCTGTGGATCGAAATATCAATTGGCACCAACATGTCGCATCGATTGCAGAAGCGGCTGCTAAGAAATTAGGTTTCCTCTTCCGGGCTCGCAAATACTTTTCACCAGATAATCTCTATACCTTATATACTTTACAAATAAGACCAAACCTCGAATACTGCTCCCACATCTGGGGTGCCGCTGCCGCTTCTACCCTCGCTATCCTAGACTCCATTCAGAAGAGAGCTATACGTCTCATCAGTAACCCCACCCTCGCCCAAAGGCTGCCATCCCTTGCCCACCGACGTGCCGTTGGTGACCTCTCTTTCTTTTATAGATATTTGCACGGTCAGTGTTCAGAGGAGCTTTCTTCTTTCTGCAACCAACAGATCTACCAGGGGAACAGAGCGAATGCACCCTTTTACTGTCCAGGTCACCAGACATAGAACATCCTGTTATGCCCGCTCTTTTGTCCCGAGGAGTTCCAAATTGTGGTATTCTTTGCCGGCACATGTTTTTCCTTCTCCTTCGAACCTCCAAACCTTCAAGTCCAGTATTAACAAGTTGCCTCTTTCTTCCTTGTCGACACCCACGGTACGATAGTATTTAGGCTGTAAGCTCTCGTGGTGTGTTGTTGAAATAAAAAAATATATTCATGATTCAAATTTATTAAAAACACAACTGGCCACTACCAAAATTACACTAGAGATGTGTGTGTTCCGAGGAAGGGATCGCATTGGAAGGTTATCCAATAGCCACTACATTAGAGATACTCTGCATATGCCGCTTATTATATGTTACATACTAAATTTTGAGCAAATCTGTTTCAAATTAATTAAAAATCAGTTGTTCAGATCTACTGTGATTTAAATATATTATATATTTTAGATATATATTCTATTTTTCAGGTTTACAAAAACATGTTTCAAAGTCTATTTTTCGCTGCATATTCCAGACCATAAAGGTTTAATTTTAAATTCGTAACGAGTGGCGGAGAATGCGCGGATGCCCAACAGCCGTAGCCACTTAAATTAGAAAGAAAAAAAATATACGGGGTGGACAACCCTTCATTAGACACTATATAGGTAGCTCGCTTAATAAGAGAGGTAGTCAATTTAACAAACATGTGCAGCATTCTCGAAACGATTTAGAATTTGTCTGTAAATTTGAACAACTCGGACTGCTTGGCGAAGTATTAAAAAAAATATTATTTCCGAAAATTACAAATCTATTTTAGTGAAATTTGGTGGATATGTGGCCTCATAAAAGATCTTACTACATACGAAAATTCAACTTTCTAAGTTTATAGAAAATTGGGTTATTCAAATTTGAAGCATTTAATGAAAATTCACTACCATAACGGACTTGCTGCGCCCCGAACTATTTTTTTTTGTATAAGCATGTTCTATAATTTTAATCAATAAAATATTAAATATCCAATAAAATATGAAAATAATTATTATTGTTGTCCTAATTTGGTAATTAATAAAAAAGTTCGGGACGTAGCAAGTGCGTTATGGTAGTGAATTTTTATTAAATGCTTTAAATTTGAAAACTCAATTTTCTATACACTTAGAAAGTTTAATTCTGGTATGTGTAGTAAGCTCTTTCCTAAGGCAAGATAACCACCAAATTTTATTAAAATAACTTTCTAATTTTCGGAGAATTTTTTTTTTCCAAAGAAAATGTAAAATTTGAATAACTCAATTTTCTATAAATTTAGAAACTTGATTTTTGGTACTTAGTAAGGTCCCTTTTAAGACAATATACACATTAAATTTCATTAAAACGGCTTTGTAATTTTCGGAGAAAAAAATTTTGTTCGAAAGAAAACTCAAACATTTTCCGGAAGACCCCGTCCGATTTTCCTGGATAACGAACTCATCCAAGCCATTAATAAAAGAAAGGCACTTGCCGAGTTTCATCAAAATCACTTAATTATTTTTTGAGTTATCGGATGGATACATACATATACATATACATATACATATACATATACATATACATATACATATACATATACATATACATATACATATACATATACATATACATATACATATACATATACATATACATATATATATATATATATATATATATATATATATATATATATATATATATATATATATATATATATAAACATATAAAAATTGAAACTGACCCCGGATATGGGTTCTAGGGATCCTAGTTCGCGAAAAAATTTTTGTAAAGTCTCATCATTATTACCTCTCTATTAGTGATTTTTTTAAATAAAAATTCACTAAAAGAAATACATACAAAAGTTGTAACACCCTTTATTTCGAAAACGAAGCAACATTCGAAAAACTTTTATACCACATTCCCATCTTAAAATTAGGAGAGGATGCACCACCTTGATTTTGTCAAAAAATTTAGGAAACACCATGTGTAGAAGGTGCAATAAATAGGCGGAAGGAAAAGAGAACGGGAATCAAAATAAATAGACGACGGTTTCACTGCGTCAGGTACTCGTTGACAGGAGTCTACTAGATTGATAGGAGTTGCGGATGCGGATGCCACAGCATGTTCTCTATGCTGTGCTGATGCTTTAGTGAAGTGAAAAGAGCTGCTGGAACTCATGGTGTTGCCCACCTAAAAAAATGTGTCAATATAAATTAATTGACTAAACTTAAGTCAAAGCTATTTAGAAATGGGCTTGATTTAATTGTAATATTGGAATTCAGTATTCGGCAACGTTAAACGCAATCCCTATTTAATAAACTTATTAATGGTTAATAGCTAATACTTAATCTTACTGGGTCATATATGGTTTATAGAAAAGTATTTCAACTTGTAGTCTTGTAAAGTAACACGGAAACAGTAGTTTACTCTCGTTTCACGTATAAACAAAACAGGTTCTGCAATAATTTCACTTTACTGGACACCGAAAAAACGCACGGTACTCTAACAGGAAATTGAGCAATTAAATCTCTACCAATGTGGTCATTCTGGCGTGATTAAAATGCTTCTTTCTCGATACGTTTCGTTAATTTTCGATACAAGAGAGAGGTAACGCACGTATCCGTTTTAGATACGAAATTGTTTAGAGATAAACAAAAAAATTGCACCTACAGGTTGAACGTTCATCAGCATTAATTTGTCTATCTCGATTATAATGCCACATATTGATTTTATTGCGTTTAAAGTGAACTTTCATGTTTTATCAATTATCTGAAATAATATTGCCTCCGTGGCGCAGGTTGCTAGGACTCAGCCTGCAAAGTGAAAGGTTTAGGGTTCGATTTCCGTGTGGGCCAAAGAGAAGTGACCTTATGTGGAAAATATAAAATTGGTAACGATTGGAAAATTACGCTAATGGCCTGAGATGCCATTGACTAGATAAATAAATTAATTATTTTTTTTGTAAGTACATTGTGCAAATTAATATGAATACAGGCAGATTTACGTTAAATATCGTTTATTGAGAGAAAAAATACAATACAGTACTAGTTTATAAATCTTTCAATATTATGTAATAAGGTATACAGGTGGCGCATTGAAAACGAAACAGACTGATTTGCGTCCAGAGATATTTTTTTAAAAACGCGAAACACGTCAATTTTAATATTGACATAAAACTCAACTTTGTCAAATCAACCCCTTAAGGGTGGTGATAACAACCCTTATATTTTAAATAGGGAACATGGGTCGAGTGTTACATCATTTGAAAGCTCTATCTTTTCTGAATTCAGCACGCTAATTTGTTTGGAAGTTTTATTAACTCGTTTAAAAATTATTCACAGTTGTATTTGCAAGAACGTATTTCATTCATTGTGATAAGAAATGCACTAACTAGTCAATTTCTCGTTAAAACAATAAAAAACAAAATCAAACGTTCAAAAATGTATATTCAGTTAAGTAAGTGTTCAAATTGTTGACCACCAGCTTCCATACAAAAGTACAAATTTTGTTCAAAACGAGTTCTGACATTCTGGAGCATTTGTGGAGTTATTAGACGGCATTCTTCAACAATGCGTCGTCGTAATTCTTCCAGAGACTCCGGTTCTGTTGCGTAAATTCGACTCTTTAAATGGCCCCATAGAAATAAGTCTAAAGGAGTTAAATCCGGTGATCTAGGGGGGCACTCAATAGCACCTCTACGCCCAATCCATTGTCCTGGAAACTCTGTGTTCAAAAACTCCCTAACACGTTGTGAAAAATGCGGAGGAGCGCCATCTTGTTGAAACACTAATTGATTTTCTTGATAGCGATCATCATTTTCAACAATGTCAATTAGTAGAGGGTAAAAGATATCTTCTAGTAAGTCCAAATACGTTTCGCCACAATTTGTCCTAAAACTTCAATCTCAGTAATTTCATTTCTAACCGGAAATTCACGTTCAGGATCCCATTTTTTGTTGGCTACTGAACCACTTTGTCGAAACTTTGCAACTAACTCTAAAATGTATTTTCTGTTATCATGTCTGTTCGGATGGCGTTCATTAAACAAAATTGCGCTACGGTTGGCACAGTCATCGTTTTTGAAAAAAAGAGTAATTATTTCAACTCTTTCTTCTACAGAATACACCATTGTGAAATTAATTTTCGGTGGTACTATCAAGTATCAAACCGATCGATAAACTGAAATAATAAACCGCATTTCTCTCATTCTGATAAGAAATGCTCTGATAGCCAATTTTTTGTTTACAAACCAACAAAACATAGACTATCAGCACATTTCTTATCGGAGTGAGTGAAATTCCTTTTTGCATCTTCAACTGTGATTAATTTTTAAACGAGTTGATAAAACTTCCAAAAAAATTAGTGTGCTGAAATCAGAAAAGAAAAAGCTTTCAAATGATGTAACACTCGACCCATGTTCCCTGTTTAAAATATAAGGGTTGTTATCAACACCCTTAAGGGGTTGATGTGACAAAGTTGAGTTTTATGTCAAAACATGTCCCTCTCAATATTAAAATTCACGTGTTTCGGCGTTTCTTAAAAAAATAATTTCTCTGGACGCAAATCGGTCTGTTTCGTTTTCAATGCGCCACGCTATACACACACACACACACATCTATATATATATATATATATATATATATATATATATATATATATATATATATATATATATATATATATATATATATAATGCCACAAACACGAAAAACTAACTTAAACGTGATATTTCTTCCAAAACCACAAAAACACGTGTAACATAATCACAATAACCGGCCAAACAATTGACATAGACAATAAATTCACGCAGAATGACATGTTTTGTGTTAAGTGATATGTCGAGAAAGACCTGTCAGAATTGTCACAGCATTGTTGCCATGTTGAAATAATACAGGAAGTTTTAGATTAATTCGCACAATAATGTAGGTAAGTGGATATATATATATATATATATATATATATATATATATATATATATATATATATATTCGCTGGCTATATTCTTTGCAACAGGTATCGTCTCTTACGGTGCCATTAAAAGTAAAACAGTGGAAAAGAATGGTCACGTTGAAAAAATACTGCGTAAGGCGGTCATGACCCTAGCCGTCTAGGCGGCTGTATGGAAAAACGTGGGAACTAAACCTAGTATGGCTCACTGGCTGTACACAAGTGTGGTCAGACCATCGTTAACATACGCGGCACTGGTCTGGTGGCCTAAGGTGACACAATCCAGTGCAAAACAAAAACAAGACAAGATCCAAAGGATGGCTTGCGTAGGCATCACAGGGGCCATGTCTTCAACCCCAACAACCGCCGTGGAGGTGTTGCTGGATCTGATCCCCCCCCCCCCACCACTTAGTTATTATGGGAGAGGCCAGGCTAGGACTATACAGACCAGCATGCAATGGTAAACTGAAGATCAACCCAGGCTTCAGAGGCCACTGCAAAATTCAGGAGATCGTGAAGGAGCCCAGGCTTAAAATGAGGTCAGACTTCGCGAACCCGCGAATCTGCAGGGAAAACAACTTTACAATGGAAATCCCCGACCGCGAGGCATGACGGGAGGAGACGCCGGGCATACCACGGGACGCGCTCGTCAGGTTCACGGACGAATCCGGCGGGGAGCGTGGAACGGGGGCAGGTGTTTATTCGGAAGGACCGAGGGTAAGTCATAATATTTTCCTCGGAGCCCATGTAATGGTCTAGCAGGCCGAAATGTATGCCATCCTGCACTGTGTGCGGGAGAACAAGAGGAGGGGGCAGCCCTTAAGGCTCCAAGTAGCCCACGGGTAAATTCCAGGCTGGTAAGTAAGTGCCAAGACAAGACGAGGGACCTGGATGGGCAGAATGACGTCACCCACACCTGGGTGGTGGGTCACTCGGGGGTCAAAGGCAATGAAGAAGCTGACAGTCTCGCGAAGAGAGGGTCATCAGAACCATATATGGGACCAGAACCGGTTCTGGGCGTGATAAAGAGCACGGCCAGGGGAGCCATTAAGTCCTGGGTCAGAAACGAACACAAGGTGTACTGGGCAGACTGTCCAGGGCTCAGAGATGGGAAGTCAGTAATTGACTAACCCAGTTCAAAGAGAGGTGTGGAGCTGCTAAATCTTAGCAGAGGACAGCTCAGAAACATAACAGATCCCTTGACGGGACACATGGCCGTCAAGAAACAAACATCTGCATAAAATGGGGCGGTTCGAGGAGAACCTCGCATGCAGACTCTGTGGTGAGGGGGAGGAATCAGCCCAGTACATCTTGTGCGAGTGTAAAGCTCTGGGCCGCAAAAGACGACTGATCTACGGTCAGTCTAGACCGGAAACAGAGCAATATAAAACTATAAAACTCCACCGTACCAATCGCTGTGCAGACTAGTTGAAGGCACAGTGATTTTGGAATTGGTGGAGTAAAAAGACTAAGGGCATGCACAATAAGCCAAAGGCTGCAGTGCTATCGGGGCGGCAAAGTCGCGGACGAGCCGTGAGGGGAAAAAAGTGGAAAAGAACATCAGCAATTGTGAAATGTCGCTAAGTTAGGGCAATAACAATAAATAAAATTAAACAACTTTTAGTTAAACTCGAAGGAGTACCCGTAAAACCCATATATAAAACACAATTTTATATATAATATACAATTTTTGTATTAAAACTATTATTGACCAATTCAAACGAGACTTGGTAGGTTACCTACTCACATCTTGTAAATTACTGACAAATTACTTGGTCGGCACAACTGGACTAGTTTTTCATGTACATTTCAAGTTATCTTTTGGTGAGAATGATAACAACATGGTTAACTTGTGCGAATGAAATTATGCCTCAACCAAACAACTTGATTAAAAAAATAAGTCTTCTTTCAAACCATTTTTGTATCGCCGAAAATAACAAAGTTCCTTTGGTCAAATTTGGTACACATCTTGCATTGTCAATTTCGTCTAGTACAATATATACAGTTTTAATATCGATATTTGGGTGAAATAGAAAATTTCAGTTTTGAACTAAACGGTACCGGAGGTGTAATGGATTGGTTTTAGTTGAAGACAAAAAGAGGAATATCTTAAAGTGAATTATTGTTTAATGATACAAAATTTAAGTCTGCCAAATTGCAAAAGTTCAAGAAGTTTAGAAGTGCCGACGTTTGAATGAAAACTTATACTAAATTGCGCTGTTTACAAGCACAAGGAGAATAGTACTTATTTGTAAGGCGCTTTGTACTATTATTGTCACAATAAACTCTAACTATAACTATAGATATTGTTTTATGTATTAAAATTTAGTTCCTAGGTTAATGGAAAATTTGTTTATTTTATCATTTTAAATAGCTTCTATGACAATTCGTTACCATAACGCACTTGCTGTGTTAGAACCTCTATCACTATGGTCATCCAGCTATTTTAGAATACGTTCCATATTCCAAGGAAAAATTAGAGAAAATTTGTTTCGAGTAAATAATAGTTTTCCCCTATTGACATTACTTTAATGTTTTTCTGATGGAAGTGCAAACATAGAAATTCAGTTAGGTAAATAACATCTTTGTTTTCTATTTATGTACATAAATATACCTAGATCGAAAAGCTGGATAGCTTGATTGATTTATTTTATGTATAGGCGTAAAACTTTTCGGATTCAATTTACATAAATGTTAATTTAGTTTTAAATATTTCAATTATAGGGAATTTACTGAAGTATATTTTTTATTTTATTTAACAAGATATTAAAATCGTTATGGTATTAGGCGAGGCAACTAGTAATACACATCCCTGTAGTAAAAGTGGCATAAGCCTAACATAAAGTAAATCCGTGTATGTCATTGCCGTGTACATTGCAGTGATTTAAAATATTAAATACCCGGTTTCTCCGGGTAATATTTGTTGTTTCATTTTTTTTTTTTGGTCATTGATTGCACTTGGCCAATCGCAGCATTGTTACATAAATCAAATTGTTAAAAGTATACAAATGAAATACAAATACATTTAATAAAAAAAGTCGAAGACGCAGCAAGTGCGTTATGGTAGTGAATTTTCATAAAAATGATCTGGCACAAAATATTTTATTATAACTTTTTTTTCTTGTAACATAGAAATCTAAATTTTGGTGTATAGTTTACTTTTTATATCGTAAACCTACCTACCAAATTTGGTTATCATAGAATTTTTATTTTTTAAGATAAAATTTTTTTCAGATGAAAACTCAAAATTTTTCCGGAAAACCTCGTCAGATTTTTCTGATTAACGAACTTATCAAAGACATTTATAAAAGGAAGGTACATGCCAAATTTTATCAAAATCGGCGCATTATTCTTTGAGATAAAAATTTTTTTTGAATGAAAACTCAAAGTTTTCCCGGAAAACCTCGTCCGATTTTCCTGGTTAACAAAATTATCAAGGCCATTTACAAAAGGAAGGTACATGCCAAATTTTATTAAAATCGGCTTATTACTTTTTGAGATAAGAATTTTTTTCGAATGAAAACTCAAAATTTTTCCGGAAAACCTCGTCCGATTTTCCTGACTAACGAACTTATCCAAGCTATTTACAAAAGAAACGTACACGCCAAATTTCATCAAAATCGGCCCATTATTTTTTGAGTTATCGGTGTGATACATATATATATATATATATATATATATATATATATATATATATATATATATATATATATATATATATATATACATATATATATATATATATATATATATATATATATATATATATATATATATATATATATATATATATATATATATATATATATATATATATATATATATATATATATATATAAACATATAAAAATTGAAATTAACCCCCGATATGGGTTCTAGGGGTCCTAGTTCGCGCTCATTTGCAAAAATTTTTTCAAAATTCAAAAGTCGGGATCTCCCCATTAGTGAATTTTTTCTACGAAAATTCACTAAAAATAAGCAAAAGACACACTGAGCAACGAAATATCTCTATTACCTAATAAAATATTATAATTGTATAAGTACAATTTGGAGAACCTAATTCATCACAATACAGTTTTCAGACCTGACGATCGTTTCGCTAACAAAGTTGCGTTATCAAAGTTATGAATAAACAGTTTATTCATTCCTCTGATGACGCTAACTCCGTTAGCGAAACGATCGTAAAAACTGTATTAGTGAATTTTTGTAGAAAAAATATTAATAGGGAGATCCCGACTTTTGAATTTTGAAAAATTTATTTTAAATGAGCGCTAGGACATCTAGAACCCATATCAGAGGTCCGTTTCAATTTTTATATGTTTATATATATATATATATATATATATATATATATATATATATATATATATATATATATATATATATATATATATACAAAAATTGAAACTGACCACGGATATGAGTTCTAGGGGCCCTAGTTTGCTCAAGTGAAAAAAAATTCAAAATTCAATAGTCGTGATCTCGCAATTAGTAAATTTTTTCTGCGAAAATTCACTAAAAAGTTGAAATTTAAATGTCCGACACGAATTCTTTTATGAAAAAAAGCAGCGCCTGTTTTAATAATAATTATTATTATAATAATAAACTCTCCAGGGCTCAGACATGGGAAGTCAGTAATTGAGGAACCCAGTGCAAAGAGAGCTGTGGAGCTACTAAATCTTAGCAGAGGACCGCTCAGGAACATAATAGGACTCTTGACGGGACACATGGCTGTCAAGAAACACCTGCATAAAATAGAGCGGTTCGAGGGTGACCTGGCATGCAGACTCTGCGGCCAGGGGGAGGAATCAGCCCAGCACATCTTGTGCGAGTGTAAAGCTCTGGACTGCAAAAGACAAGTGATCTACGGACAGTCTAGACCGGAGACAGAGCAATATAAAACTCCACCCTACCAATTGCTCTGCAGGCTAGTTCAAGGCACAGATATTTTAGAAAATCTGAAACTTATCAAAAATGTTAGACAGCCAGCGTAGCTAGATGCGTACGAAAGTATTTATATTTCTAGGGCAATAAAAAACAAAAGTTTCTTAAACGAGCCCCGTCATTTGTTTGTAGTTTGTAGTCCTCTGTTTGCGCTCTGTCTTTGATGCAGATAAACATTCCGCAACCTCTCAGGTGGAGTGATAAAGGAGGTTCAAAGACCTCTTCCAGCAATAAAAGTACAATACACAGAAAATTGGTCTTCGATTTAATCTCCCTCTCAGGTACTCAGTATAAAAGGTCATGTTTTAGCACTAAGTAGTTAGAATTTTTTATCCTCTGATGACTCTAACTTTGTTAGTGAAACGATCGTCAGGTCTTTAAAAAGATGTGTTGTGGTGATTTGGGTTCTCCAAGTGTACTTATCGGTGCTTATCACAGGTTCCAATCTTCACTTAGTGAATATACATAATATAGATATCAGATATCCGAACACACAAACACTTCCATTTACATACATACATATACAAATCAAATTGTTAAAAGTATACAAATAAAATACAAACACATTTAATACAAAATAAACAAAAGACACACTGAGCGTGACTGAGCAATGAAATATCTCTATTACATTTAAGAATATTATAATTATATTACAATAAAAAGTCCAACCATAGTCCTAGTAGGTCTAGCTAGATATTCATCTGAGCGATCCCGAAAACTATGGAATCGTTACTAGCATCACTATTTTTACATTCAGTCTCTTTCCACCCTACCCCTGGGTGGTGTTTTAACGCACAATATTTTTTATAGTAAGTATATATATATATATATATATATATATATATATATATATATATATATATATATATATATATATATATATATTCAATATGCAAATACACAGTTTATAAACCATTTACGTATTGCATAACAAGATAAACTATAACTATGGTGTACACCTATAATTCTACAATCTCACTTATTACATACATCAAATTAATAACAATACAAAACAACATTTCGGCAAGCTTAGATTCCATTTCAGGCTTCACAGGTAGTCCATCAATTATACGAAACTAATATCAAATTCAAATTTATTCTGTCTATTCCAAATTCATATCTCATTCAGTACAAGTCATTTGGAGACCCAACAAAGTCAACAGGACAACGTGGTCAGGCATGCATATGTTCAGTCAATGCGTTCTTAAATGCTCTTAAATTCATGTTGAAGATGTCAACATGCTTACACAGTCTGTTATAACTTGTGCACATTCTATACATCGGAGAACTGAACAGACTATTCGTTCTGCATCCCGGTATATAAAACAGCTGCTCCAGTCTACTATCCCTCTGAGGAACCCTAAACTGAATGCTGCCCAAAAATTCAGAAAAATTTACCAAGTTCCTCACGATTTTAAACAAAAACACCAGGTCAGCAACTATGCGCCTGTTCTAAAGACTGGTTATGTCAAACACAGCAAGCAAACTCACATAGGATGTAAAATTGGGATAAGATCCAAAAAACTTAAAATGCAGAAAACGAACAAACCTCCGCTAAACTTTCTCCACCACATCAGAATTAACCTTGTAAAACGGATTCCACACCACCGACAGATACTCCATTTTTGGACGTATATATGCATCAAATAGAATTTTAAGTCTTTCAAATCTACTGAATCCTCTCGAGTTTTGCACAATAAAGCCCAATGTTTTCAACCTCGAGGCAGCAATCTTTTTCACGTGCTTCGCAAATGATAATTTAGTGCCAAACTCAATTCCTAAGTCACCAAACTGGGTCCTACGCAAAAGTTGGTCACCTCCAACAGTATATTGGTACTCAACAGGGGCAAGACGTCTCGTGAAAGTAGAAACAAAACATTTCCTAATTTTCAGGAACATTCTATTCTCAAAACACCATTCTGACAGTGCATCAATGCTCCTCTGTAGTTCCTCACAATCACTGATGCTAGAAATAACACGAAAGATCTTTAAATCATCAGCAAACAACAAACAACGGGAGTCAGCTATACTTTTCGGCAGATCATTGACAAACAATAAAAACAATAAAGGTCCCAAATTTGACCACTGGGCTCCCCCGGAGGGTGACGAAAACAATGAGGACTCGCTTCCACCATAAACCAGCTATTGTACCCTTCCAGTCAAATAAGATGCAAATAACTCTATCAGGTCTAGAGAAAACCTACACATATAAAGCTTCTTCAAAAGAACCTTGTGGTCCACCTTATCGAATGCCTTCTGAAAATCTGCATATATGGTGTCCAGCTGACCACCAGCATTGATTGTCTCGCTTGCTACCTGAGTAAAGAGAGCAAGGTTGGTAGCAGTAGACCTGCGCGGCAGAAATCCATGTTGTTCTTTTACAATCAGATGCTGTACATGTGAGAATACCTCAGAATACAAAATACTTTCAAAAATTTTGGAAAACTTGCACAGTATCGAAATAGGTCTATAGTTTTCCACGAGTTTCCTTAAGCCAGACTTAAAAACTGAAATGACCTTGCTGACTTTCCATAGTAGGGGATACTGGCATTTCACCAGTATTATATTAAACACATGGCATAGTGGTGCGATCAAAAATTCCATACAGCCCCTAATCACATACGAAGGAACATCATCAACACCTATTGCACCACCAATCTTTAATTTTTTGATGGCTTCTTCAACGCCTCTGGGCGTAATTTTCTGAATACGAAGCAGGTCAACACCTCCACCAACCGTTACATTCCGTAACTCGTCAAGAAACGAGGACGTGTCCCAATCATGTTCCGGTTCTGCATACACTGAGGAGAAATACACAGCAAACCCATCAGCTATGCTTTTACTATCACGTAAAACTTCATCACCCACTTTCTTTTCAGACAACGTGTCATATGTATTCTTGCATCGCTTTACATGTTCCCAGAAAACATCTGGATTGGTCACAATATTTTCTTCCAAACCTGACACATATGCCCGATGTGCTTCATGAATACTCCTTTTTATTTCCCTTCTCAATTGCCTGAACCTTGAATTAAATTCTGTGTTCCCCGTTTTCGTAAATAGTTTTCTACACTTATGTTTTTCCCGAATACATTTTATTTGAGGCGTAAACCATGGCGGGTAACTCCTTCTGTGCTTTGTAAACTTAGGAACTGTTCTATCAAAACCCTGATAAAACACATCATTCAGCCGCTGATTTCACATCTTTAATAGCATATAATCCATCCCAGTTTGTATCCTTTATGTAATTATACAAATCTAAATACCGACCCTTTCCGAAATCATAGGCATCTTTCCTTACACCCGAACATTTTATGGCCCTAGAAAAGCGTAACTCACATAACAATGGCGGATGATGTATGTACGTCCTCCTTCTCAACAATAGACTCCTCCAGAGAAAGCTGATATTCGTGTACATTTGTCAAAACGAGATCAAGCAACCTGCTGTTTTTATTCATTACAGTATTTATCTGTGTCAATCCCATAACATAAATAAAATTGAGAAGTTCACTTTTTATACGCTCATACCGATAATCAACAACTTCCCTACCATATATATATATATATATATATATATATATATATATATATATATATATATATATATATATATATATATATATATATATATATATATATATATATATATATACTAATTCTATGAGTGCGGGACTTTGGCCCTTGACATCATTGAGAACTTGAAATCGTAAGAGATACAAACTTGGTTAAAGTAAACAAAAGTTGCACAATTCAAGAGCAACTTGAAAGTACTTATTACAGGCTTAAAAAAATTCCATAGCTTCCAAGATATAAGCGAAATACCAAAATATGGCAGTTTTCGAGTCTCAATGATGTCGAGGGCCTAAATCCGCACCTGTCCCTTTATATTTTGAAAAAAATGGAAAGTTACCCCGAGTGTGGCTTCTAAGGGTTCCAGTTCGCGATCTTTCGAATAATTTTTTTCAGAATTCACCTCACTAGCTAATCTTTTCTACGATAATTTGCCAAAAAGGTTTTAAATACGCACAAGAACGATAAGTAAATTATGGAAACTAATTAGAAGCTTTTAAGCTGCATAAGACTTTCGATAAGTACAATTTAAAGAACCCAATTCATCATAATATATTTTTCGGTCCTGACGATCATTTCGCTAACAAAGCTAGCGTGATCAGAGGAATGAATAACGAATTCTATTTTTTTTCGCTTAGTTTATTCATCTCTCTGATGACCCAAGCTTTCTTAGTGAAACGATCGCATAAGCAAGCGAATAAAAACTAGAAATCATTATTCATCCCTCTAATGACTCTAACTTTGTAAGCGAAACGAAAGGTGTTAAAAATGTATTGTGATAAGTTGGGTTCTCCAAATTGTACTTATCAGTGCCCAACACAGGTTCCAATCTCCACTCAGTGGCCAAAATTTATTAGTACACATAATTGGTAAATCATCATATTTATTTACAAAAAATCAGTGACAGAAATTGATGGATCGAAGGGATATAAATTGCAACTTGCAACTATTACAGATTTGAGCAAGTTGAATGTCTGTACGTTCCGCCCTTCGGAGGGGGCGTAAAGCCGTCGGTCCCGTGTCCATGCAATGTTGGGCACGTTAAAGATCCCTACCCTCCTTACAGAAAGGCAGGGGTTAGGCAAAATTTTCAGAATAGTGAGGTGAAACTGATGCCTGGCGTCGGTGATTGGTCATAGTCGCGGAAATAGGCCGACGTTAAAGAAACAAAACACACACACACACAAATATTACAGACAAAAGTATTAACTTTGCCGTAAGATCCTTTGTATAGTTATTTAACATAGAGCCTTGGTGGTTCAGTCGTGAGAACGCGTGCCTCTGGACCCAAGGGTACTGTGTTCGATACCCAGGGTTCCCTTTTCACTTTTTCAGTACAAACTGTAAAATTAACATCAACCGAGTTTGTGGCAATGTACTTGAGCAAGTTGAATGTCTGCAGGTTTCGCCCTTCAGAGGGGGCGTAGACCCGTCGGTTCCGTATCCATGCAAAGTTGAGCGCGTATATTCCTACCCTTCTTACAGAAAGACACGGGTTCTGCAAAATTTACAGGTTAGTGAGGCAAAACTGCTCTCTGGCGTCGGTGATTGTGTGATAGTCGCAGAAATAGACCCACCTTAATTAAATAAAGGAAAAAATTCATCACAATAAATAAATAAATTAACTTATCGGTCGGATATGAATATTTAAAGTGGGATTGAAAACGCATTCTAGGGGCTCTAATTTACGCTTATTTAATGACATTTTTTGAAAGCACGACAGTATAGCATTTTTAGTCAATTTTTATTTAAAAACAATTCACTAATAGAGAGGTATCGATGTTTTTTTAATATTTCAACAACACACCACGAGGGCTTACAGCCTAAATACTATCGTACCGTGGGTGTCGACAAGGAGGAAAGAGGCAACTTGTTAATTCTGGACTTGAAGGTTTGGAGGTTCGGAGGAGAAGGAAAAACATGTGCCGGCAAGGAATTCCACAACTTGGAAGTCCTCAGGACAAAAGAGCGGGCATAACAGGATGTTCTATGTCTGGTGACCTGGACAGTAAAAGGGTGCATTCGGTCTGTTCCCCTGGTAGATCTGTTGTGGGCAGCAGGTGGAGGAACTATGAAAGAAAGCTCCTCTGAGCAATGCCCGTGCAGATATCTAAAAAAGAGAGAGAGGTCACCAACGGCACGTCGGTGGGCAAGGGATGGCAGCCTTTGGGTGATAGTGTCACCGATGAGACGCATAGCTCTCTTCTGAATAGAGTCCAGGATAGCGAGTGTAGAAGCGGCAGCGGCACCCCAGATGTGGAATCAGTATTCGAGGTTTTGCCTTATTTATGAAGTATATAAGGTATAGAGATTAGCTGGTGAAAAGTATTTGCGAGCCCGGAAGAGGAAACCTAATTTCTTAGCAGCCGCTTCTGCAATTGATGTTGATAGAAAGCAAGACTGAGAGTTGGTGGAGTTGAATTGTACAAGATTTCTACTTCCCCAGTCTAATATTTTTTTGGTGATCCACAGAGACAGAACCCTCATCCATGAGTCTGCGATCCTCATCTAATTGGGCTAAATAGACAGGCTTAGAATATTGTATATTTGAGTGGAGGGTGCTGTCGTCCGCGTAACTGTGAACTGGGTTGGATGTGCTAGAGAGGAGGTCATTGATGTGGAGAAGAAACAAAGTAGGGGCTAAAGCTTAACCTTGAGGGACTGCTGCATTAATTTAATAGAGTTTAGAGGAATGGCCATCCACGACAACAGGTTGGAGAGAAAATTTGCTGTCCAGGTACAGAGTTTTGGTGGTATGCCATAGGCCGGAAGTTTATTAAGCAGCGCTGCGTGCCAGACCTGGTCGAATGCTTTGGATATGTCTAGAGCGACACGGTGAGAGTTTGCAATTAGTTTTTTTCAAATGAGTGCGAAGTAGGACCCCTAGAACCCATATCCGGGGTCAGTATGTTTATATATATAAACAACACATTATTATAACAACAACCCTAAAGCACCACCAATGACAGGAATAATATAAATACACAAAACGGGATACCCAATAAGACCACTCATCAACTTCAAAGATGCACCTTCATACAAAATAGCAAAAGAAATGGACCAAGTACTAAAACAAGAAATACAACTAGAAAACAAATTTAACATAAAAAACTCCATAGAACTAGTGGATAAACTAGAAAATATAAACATAAACAAAAACACAAGACTTTCCTCATTTGACATAACAA
The DNA here is from genome assembly GCA_964006375.1 of Tillus elongatus. NCBI lineage: Eukaryota > Metazoa > Arthropoda > Insecta > Coleoptera > Cleridae > Tillus > Tillus elongatus. The sequence continues at coordinate 24,513,919 of OZ023267.1, forward strand.
ATATGTACACCAATATACCAATTAACGAAACTACAAATATAATCGAAAATAAAATGCAAAATAACAACAAAAAACAACAAATCAGCGAAATATTAAACATCATATTAAAACAAAATTACTTTGAGTTCAACGGAGAATACTACATCCAAGAAGATGGACTACCAATGGGATCTCCACTATCAAGCATTATGGCAGAAATATACATACAACAGTTAGAAGATAAAATCAACACCATCATAAAAGAGACAGACCCAAACATCAAATGGATAAGATACGTCGATGATATATTAATAATATACGACAATCAAAAAACCAACATAGACAATATCCTCGAAAAAATAAACCAAATTAACAGAAACATAAAATTTACAATAGAAAAAAACACTAATCAGAAAAGAAAACCAATACAAAATATACAGAAAACCCACACAAACAGACATCACTATACCTAAACACTCACTACACCCACATACACACAAAATGGCCGCATACAGATACTTAATAAACAGAATGCTAAATGTACCACTTCATAACGACGAACGAGAAAAGGAGTACAACATCATAATACAAATAGCAGAAAGAAATGGATACAACAAAAAAACAATAGAAAAGCTAGTAAAACAAATCAAAAACAAACAAATCAACAAAACCGAAAACAAAACACCAGAAACAAACACAAAATACACAAAATACACAACATTCACTTATAACCACCACATCAAAAAATAACACAAACACTCAAACAATATGACTTAAAAATGAGCTACAAAACCAATAACAAAATAATAAACAAAATAAATAAAAAACAAGAACACAACCCACATGAATTAAACGGAATATATCAAATAGAATGTAACACATGCAATAAAAATATATAGGAATGACAAAAAAATCAATAGAAACAAGATTCAAGGAACATATAACAGCCTTGGATAAAATCCACATACATAGCTACAAATCAAACGTAGCTACACACATTCACGACACAAAACACCAAAAACCAGACCTCACCCGATTAAAACTAATGAAACATGTTAAAGACCACACAAAAATGGAAATCTGGGAACAATACTACATTCAACAAACAAACAATAGGAAACAATTAATGCCAGAACAAATCCAAGTACAAACATTTAAACAAAACTTAATAAAGGCCATACAAATAGACAAATGATCAAACCACAGTTATCAAGACAGGAGACCGATACACACGACACAGCCCGAAGGCACAACCAATCAGAGAACAGGAAACCGACCAATAGAAGCTCACGGCGCATGCGCCACGTACAATCTCAGACGTAGACCAGACAGGAGCGATAACAGTCAGTAGCGTGCTGATGATGAACCGGGACGGTTCGAAACTGCAGTCCGCGCAAACCAATAAGAAATCACAAACATACAGCAAACAAATATATATATATATATATATATATATATATATATATATATATATATATATATATATATATATATATATATATATATATATATATATATATATATATATATATATATATGGGTGCGAGACTTTGGCCCTCGACATCATTGAGAAATTGGAAATCGTAAAAGATACAAGCTTGGTTAAATTAGATAAAAGTTGCACAATTTAACAGCAACTTGGAGGTACTTATTACAGACAGAAAAAAAATCCATAGGTTTCCTAGATATAAACGAAATACCAAAATATGACAGTTTTCGAGTCTCAATGATGTCGAGGGCCAAAATGTCGCACCTGTCCCTTTATATTTTGAAAAAAATTCTGTCTGGCTTCTAATGGTATCAGTTCGAGAGCTTTCGAAGAATTTTTTTCAGAATTCAAAAGTATCTCTTTAATATATAATCTTTTCTGCGACAATTCCGCAAAAAGGTTTAAAATAGGCACAAGAATAAGTAAATTATGGAAATGAATTAGAAGCCTTTAACCTGCATAAGACTTTCGATAAGTACAATTTAAAGAACCCAATTCATCATAATATATTTTTCGGTCCTGACGATCATTTGCTAACAAAGCTAGCGTCATCAGTGGAATGAATAACGAATTCTACTTTTTTTCGCTTAGTTTATTCATCTCTCTGATGACCCAAGCTTTCTTAGTGAAACGATCGCATAAGCAAGCGAATAAAAACTAGAAATCATTATTCATCCCTCTAATGACTCTAACTTTGTAAGCGAAACGAAAGGTGTTAAAAATGTATTGTGATAAGTTGGGTTCTCCAAATTGTACTTATCAGTGCCCAACACAGGTTCCAATCTCCACTCAGTGGCCAAAATTTATTAGTACACATAATTGGTAAATCATCATATTTATTTACAAAAAATCAGTGACAGAAATTGATGGATCGAAGGGATATAAATTGCAACTTGCAACTATTACAGATTTGAGCAAGTTGAATGTCTGTACGTTCCGCCCTTCGGAGGGGGCGTAAAGCCGTCGGTCCCGTGTCCATGCAATGTTGGGCACGTTAAAGATCCCTACCCTCCTTACAGAAAGGCAGGGGTTAGGCAAAATTTTCAGAATAGTGAGGTGAAACTGATGCCTGGCGTCGGTGATTGGTCATAGTCGCGGAAATAGGCCGACGTTAAAGAAACAAAACACACACACACACAAATATTACAGACAAAAGTATTAACTTTGCCGTAAGATCCTTTGTATAGTTATTTAACATAGAGCCTTGGTGGTTCAGTCGTGAGAACGCGTGCCTCTGGACCCAAGGGTACTGTGTTCGATACCCAGGGTTCCCTTTTCACTTTTTCAGTACAAACTGTAAAATTAACATCAACCGAGTTTGTGGCAATGTACTTGAACAAGTTGAATGTCTGCAGGTTCGCCCTTCGGACGGGGCGTAGACTCGTCGGTTCCGTGTCCATGCGAAGTCGAGCGCGTATATACCTACCCTTCTCACAGAAAGGCAGGGGTTCTGCAAAATTTACAGGTTAGTGAGACAAAACTGGTCCCTGGCGTCGGTGATTGTGTGATAGTCGCGGAAATAGACCCACCTTAATTAAATAAAGGAAAAAATTCATCACAATAAATAAATAAATTAAGTTATCGGTCGGATATGAATATTTAAAGTGGGATTGAAAATGCATTCTAGGGGCTCTAATTTACGCTTAATTAATGAAAGTTTTTGAAAGCACGATAGTATCGCATTTTTAGTGAATTTTTATTTTTAAAAAATCACTAATAGAGAGGTATCGATGTTTTTATTTTATTTCAACATCACGAGAGCTTACAGCCTAAATACTATCGTACCGTGGGTGTCGACAAGGAGGAAAGAGGCAACTTGCTAATTCTGGACTTGAAGGTTTGGAGGTTCAGAGAAGGAAAAACATGTGCCGGCAAGGAATTCCACAACTTGGAAGTCCTCGGGACAAAAGAGCGGGCATAACAAGATGTTCTATGTTTGGTAACCTGGACAGTAAAAGGGTGCATTCGGTCTGTTCCCCTGGTAGATCTGTTGGGGGCAGCAGGTGGAGGAACTATGGAAGGAAGCAATGCCCGTGCAGGTGTCTATAAAAGAGAGAAAGGTCACCCACGGCACGTCGGTGGGCAAGGGATGGCAGCCTTTGGGTGAGGGTAGTGTCACCGATGAGACGCATAGCTCTCTTCTGAATGGAGTCCAGGATAGCGAGTGTAGAAGCGACAGTGGCACCCCAGATGTGGGAGCAGTATTCGAGGTTTGGTCTTATTTGTGAAGTATAAAAGGCATAGTGATTAACTGTTGAAAAGTATTTGCGAGCCCGGAAGAGGAAACCTAATTTCTTAGCAGCCGCTTTTGCAATTCATGTGACATGTTGGTGCTACTTGAGAGTTCGATCCACATAAATGCCAACAAGTGAAAAGGACTCATTACTTTGAATAACTTGGTTGTTCATTATGATGGGTCTAGGGCTGGTGTATCTCTTACGAGATAGAACCCTCCATGAGTCTGCGATCTTCATCTAATTGGGCTGAATATACAGGCTTAGAATATTGTATATTTGAGTGGAGGGTGCTGTCGTCCGCGTAACTGTGAACTGGGTTGGATTTGCTAGAGAGGAGGACATTGATGTGGAGAAGAAACAAAGTAGGGGCTAAAGCTGAACCTTGAGGGACTCCTGCATTAATTGGAGGAATGGCCATCCACGACAACAGGTGGGAGAGGAATTTGCTGTCCAGGCACAGAGTTTTGGTGGTAGGCCATAGGCCGGAAGTTTATTAAGCAGCGCTGCGTGCCAGACCTGGTCGAATGCTTTGGATATGTCTAGAGCGACATGGTGAGTATGTGCAAAATTTTTTTTCAAATGAGCGCGAAGTAGGACCTCTCTATAACCCATATCCGGGGTCAGTTTTAATTTTTATATGTTTATATATATATATATATATATATATATATATATATATATATATATATATATATATATATATATATATATATATATATATATATATATATATATATATATATATATATATATGTATGTATGTATCCGCACGATAACTCAAAAAGTTATTAACCGATTTTGTTGAAACTCGGCCAGGGCATTTATTATAATAATGGCTTGGATGCGTTCGTTAGTCAGGAAAATCTGACAAGGTTTTCTGGGAAAATTTTGAGTTTTCTTCGGAAAAAAATTTTTTCTCCGAAAACTACAACACTATTTTGAAATGAATGAAATTTGGTGAATATGTGGCCTTGTGAAAGACCTGACTACATACCAAAAGTTAAGTTTATAGAAAATTAAGTTTAAATTTGAAGCAGTTAATGAAAATTCACTACCATAAAGCACTTGCTGCGTCTCGAACTTTTTTTCTGAAAATTGACCAATAAAATCTTTGAGTTCTTCGATTCACCACTGCTGTATGTATTTCTCCAAGGTAGGTACATTTTATAACTCCCAGGATAATTGACAATATGTTTATCTGGGTCATGTTGGAAAACAGCAATAATATTTTTGGTGGGCGACATCGAACAGTTCTTGTATTATAAGGTAGGACGTTCTCTGAGTCATTTGGCCTAGAGGTGGTGTATCGCCATATATGACAAACTCATGGACAATTAGATTTCAAACTTGGAATCTTAATCGGCTCGTTCGATACTTTAAAAATGGTAGATGAAATCGAAGCGGAGGCATTGCCCATTTAATTACGTATTATGGCAAAGAAAACATATCTTTATAGAGGTGTAAAATACTTTTAATATTAGATATCGATGTAAATGCACATCTCTGTACAATTTGTCGTACTGTTATTAATACAAAATTTACAGATAGATTTCATCACAGTCTAAAGGCCCAGTCGTCGCAACCATGATTATTTTGCTCAAGCAGCTCTCTTCATTTCATTATAGTTTCCTGCACTGAATACATTGGGCTAGGTCTTTCAGAGGCAATTTGATGACTTGACTTCCTTTCTTTCACCTATGTGTCCTTTAAATAATGTTAAGTTAGAAAGTTATTAGGTAACGGAATACAACCAACAAATTTAACTTTCATCCTTAGTTAGCATCTTGCTAAGTACACTTGGAGAACTCAAATTATCACAACACATTAAAAAAAAACCTGACGATTGTTTGACTAACCAAGTTAGCGATGAATAATTCATCCTCCGATGACGCTAACTTGGTTAGTGAAACGATCGTCAGGTTTTTTAATATGTGTTGTTGTGATTTGGGTTCTCTAAGTGTACTTATCAGTGCTCATCATAGGTTGCAATCTTCACTTGGTAGCATATTGCTTCTGCAGCCTCGTCAAGCACGCTTTTATATAGTTTCTTTTGAATATCGTAAACTTACCTACCAAATTTGGTTACCATAGCTTTTATAGTTTTTGAAATAAAAATTGACATGACTCGACCACAAAGCAAATATTTTTATTCTTGTACCCATAAACTTTTGAAACGTTATATTACTCGAGTTTTATTGAAAAAATGTCAATTTTCACTAAATCACCCCTTATTTATTCCATACCCCTTGAAGCGATCTTACCCAAAAACAAATCGTAGCGTCCGTTACTTTGTCGGGTGCTAACTGGATACCAAATTTGACGATGATATCTCAATTCGTTCGAAAGTTATTGCGCATATTAACACACAGACGTACATTGCGATAGACCCACAGACCGACCGACATATAAACACATTTTCGTTCCATAATCAAGTTTTCGAGATGTTTTGACATTTTTATGCCGTTTTAGCAAAAAAAAAGGTTCGAAGTTTTTGTCAACGATATTCCACCCCACACACATTCAGCCCCTAATTTAATTTCAGCATATAATACCAGATGTTTAATGAAATTAAAAGTTTTCTAATAAATAAACCCTAAAAAGTTATATTACTCGAGTTTTAATGAAAAAATGTCAATTTTCCCCAAATCACCCCCCATTCATCCCCTACCCCCTAAAGCGATTTGACCGAAAAAACTACCCCAACCGTTCGTCTGTCGAGCACTAACTGTATATCAAATTTGAAGACGTTATCTCAATCCGTTCGAAAGTTATCGTGGCTACAAACAGATAGACCGACAGACAAAAAAAATGTCGTTTCCAAATCATGTTTTCTGTATGTTTGTGATACTTTTTACGACGTTTGAGCGAAAAAAAATTATTAATTTTTGTCGCCGATGCGATGCTTCCACACGTTGTGACGATGTGGAAGTAAAATTGACTTAAGAAAATATCAAATGTTTTTTAAGAAAGTTTGCTACCATAACGCAGTCGCTGCTTTTCGATTTTTCTTTTAATGAATTTTCTATCTTATCGTTACTTATATATTTTTATATTGTTCATAAAATTAAAAAAGTCTGGACGCAGCAAGTGCGTTATCGAAGTGAATTTTCATTAAAATGTTTTTAATAGCAAATGCGAGCAGTCTGATTACCGGTATAGCCTATGTAGTATAAACAATGTACTATATTTTATCAAAATTACTTATTGTTTGAAAATGTACAAAAATTTTCCGAAAATAAACTTCAATGTTGAATTCCTAGCCAACAAACCTTACGTAAATAGCAAATTGAGTTATTGAAATTTGAAGGATTTAATGAAAATTTGCTACCAAAACGCACTTACTGCGTTCGGACTTTTTCCTTTCAAACATGCATCCTATTTCGATAGAAAATGCAAAAATGCATTAACGAATTTGTTCTACGAAAATTAGCTAAAGATTATAGACCGTTAAACCATACACTTAACTAAACAGACAGCCAAAGCATCAGAGAAAGGGTCTATTTGAAATGAATTTTCTGTAAATATTTTAGTAAAATGAAAGGCAATGACGGTTGAAGCTGAAAGTTAAGGGTTCGCAGAACATTCTTCTTGCAACATTTTCTTTTCACAGTCCGTATTTGTTTCACGCTCTTTGGCTAAACATTGCCAATTTTGACGTTTCAAATCGCGACTTTGACGTTTACGTTTTGAGGAAAACTCCAAAATTGTTTTCTTTAACTGCCCATAACTTTTTTGTCTTTAAACTTAGAGACCTAAATTTTGGTATCTCCCTTTGGTTGCTCTTACTTTGTTATTTCCGGATATATAATTTTTTTTAGAAAGAAAACACAAAATTTTCCGGGAAAACCTGGGCCGATTTTCCTGGCTAACGAACTTATCCAAGCCACTTGCAAAAGGAAGGTACTCACCAGGTTTCATCAAGATCGGCCCCTTATTTTTTGAGTAATCGGTGTGACACACATATATATATATATATATATATATATATATATATATATATATATATATATATATATATATATATATGTGTGTCACACCCATAAGTCAAAAAATAATAGGCCGATTTTGGTAAATACCTTCCTTTTGCAAGTGGTTTAGATAAGATCGTTGTCCAGGAAAATCGGCCCAGGTTTTCCTGGAAAATGTTATATTTATATATATATAAAATTAAAACTGACCCCGCATATGTGTTATATGGGGCCTAATTAGCGGTCATTTGTAGAATTTTTTTTACAATTCAAAAGTCGGGATATCCTCATTAGTGAATTTTGTTAAAGAAAATTCACTAAAAATTGGTATTTTGGATTCGACAACAGTCGAATGTGCGAACGTTTTAATCTCCTGGATACTGCTAGTTCTAGTTATATTTAGAACCTCGGTGGTTCAGGGGTAAGAACATGTGCCTCTGAACCGAAGGGCACTGGGTTCGATCCCAGGGTACTCCTTTCACTTTTTCAGTACAAAACTGTAATATTAACATCAACCGATGTTCTGGCATTGTATTTGAGCAAGTCGAATGTCTGCACGTTCCGCCCTTCGGAGGGGGCGTAAAGCCGCCGGTCCCGTGTCCATGCGATGTTGGGCACTTTAAAGATCCCTACCCTCCTTACAGAAAGGCAGGGGTTCGGCAAAATTTCCAGGATAGTGAGGTTAAACTGCTCCCTGGCGTCGATGATTGGTCATAGTCGCGGAAATAGGCCGACGTTAAAGAAACAAAAACACACACAACTTCTAGTTATATTTAATTCTTCCTGTTTTCTACGTTATTTTATCTGAACACTCCTTTTTTTAAATTCTTTGTATTAATGCAACAACATACTGCTGCATTCCAATCGATATTAATTATTACCTTAGTTTAAATAGACTTGGCGTCTACAATTCCGTATAATTACTCCAATTATCCAATCATTGTTATACCTTATAAAAAACCATGTAGGTGATAATCTTAGATGTGGACATAAATGGTAAGGACCCATACAAGTTGTTCTCCCTTCTTTATGGCATTGGGGTGACGTTTCTTTCCTAATAGAAGGGTGGGGGAAGTTTGCAAAGTTGCTTGCTGTCTGTAAGCGTGCAGATTTCAGGAACAAAATTAAAGCTAGAATACGAATACGCGCGCGAAGTAACGTAGTGGTCTCGCTGTACATTTTACCATAATAATAATTCGTGTAACCAAATACAGGTGAGTAATTCAACCGTATTATAACGTTTTTTATAAAATAAATCATCAGATTTTAATTAAGAATATTGTTTAGTAAATATCTAACAGATGTTAAATGTCATAGAAACTACATAATATATAAAGTCATTGAAAACAAGGTGAACATTATGTTGAACGCTAATACCTTATCTAAATTCTAATCAGCAAATAAATTATACAAAATCAATGAAAAATGTTTGGATGCAGCAAGTGCGTTATGGTAGCGAATTTTCATACAAATATTTCAATTTCTTAGTGAATGTTCTTAAAAAAATCACTATTGAGGAGATACCGACTATTGAATTTTGAAAAAAATTATTCAAATGAGCGCTAATTAGGCCCCCTAGAACACATATCCGGGGTCAGTTTCATTTTTTATGTTTATATATGTATGTATATATATATATATATATATATATATATATATATATATATATATATATATATATATATATATATATATATATATATATATATATGTATGTATGTATCACACTCATAACTAAAAAATAATGGGTCGATATTTTGATTAAATTTGGTGAATACCTTCCTTTTGCAACTGGCTTGGATAAGTTCGTTAGCCAGGAAAATCGGCCCAGGTTTTCCCGGAAAATGTAGTGTTTTCTTTCGAAAGAAATTTATATTTCCTGAAATAACAAACTAAGGGCAACCAATTTGGTACGCGGATTTTTATTATTATAAGTAAATTACCTACTAAAATTTAACTCTGTAAGTTAAACGACAAAAAAGTTAGAGGCATTCAAAGAACAATAAATTCGTGTTTTCCACAAAACGTCAAAATCGCGATTTAAAAAGTCAAAATTGGCAACACTTAGGCAAAGAACTTGACACTAATACGGGCTATGGAAAGAAAATGTCTCAACAAGAATGTTTTACAAACCCTGCAGTCTTAGAATCAACCGTCATTGTCCTTCATTTTACTTAAATGTTTCCAAAAAATTCATTTCAAATAGACCCTTTCTCTGATGCTTTGGCAGTAGTCTTAGCTATAGAGTTTATCGTTTAGTGGTATATAATTTGTCGAAATTTCGTATAAAAACAATAAAGCTCAATATGTCCGTTATTATTCAAAATACGAAAAAGAAATGTATACATTAATTATAGGGTGTCTTGAGCTACATCTTAAAAAAATATTTCTACAATCACAAGGTGCCCCATAAGTCGTTGGTGATACAAATTTTCTTTTTTTTTAATCGAACACGTCTTACGTTATTGCATTTTTGAATTTTCTATCGAAATATAATGCATGTTTGTAAGAATAGAAATTCGGGACGCAGAAAGTGCGTTATGGTAGCGAATTTTCATTAAATGCTTCAAATTTGAATGGCTCAATTTGCTACTAACCTACAAGGTTCTCCAAGAAATCAGTTTTTTCGGGAACACTTTAAGTTTGCTTTAGGAAATTTTATAATATGGTAGAAATCTAAACAGAATCCAGTCAGGTCTCTATAGAAATGATTCTAAAATAGTTTCTTTTATCTTTAAGCTTAAACATAAGAGTCATATAACCCCGAAACACTCGTGGGATATGTTTCAATGGTAATTATACTATTTCTGTAATTAATTGTTACGCATACTTTTCATATACTACACCGGGCATGAAGCCTGTGTCAAGTATCATATAAGCAGAATCTTAGTTGACGTATTGCCGTATAGCTCAGTGGAAGCGTGCTGGTCTAGTACGCAGAAGGTTGCATGATCGAATACAGCTCGATGAATGTATGTTTTTTATGTTTTATTTTGACATTTGGAGAAACAATAGTGCACAGATTTGATACGTTTTGAACAATATCTCATTTTTGTTTAGACCGCCTGAATAAGTTTGTCACCTCTGAGTCTGAAATTATAATTTTGTTATTGTTGATATTGAGAAAACAGGTTCGATTAGGTTGACTAAAACGTAATCATACTGGCGATCAATAAGGAAAAATAAATGCTACGTTTATAATTTGGCAGATACTTTTTGATGCCTCTTGTTTCTGCTCCTTGTCCGATTGAGAGGGACCTGGAAGATTTTTAAACTTATAAGTTTGTTTTCTCGGCCTTTTGATATTTGATAAATGAATTTTTTCATGAGTATTGTGATGATTAGGATTGATTTTTGCAGTTTTTAAATCGGTATTTACTGTAGTTATTTTTTCCGGTTTAAATTTATTTTTGGTCTTCGATTGCTTTTGTTTATTTTTAACAAATACTTGTTCCGGAATTTCGGGTAGTTCTTCCCTACTCATGTTACACTTTTCAATTACTGTTTGTTTTTTCTGTCTCAGGGCTCGTCCGCGGCGTTGCCGCCACGATAGCACTGCATGGCAGACACTTTACCTTTCTAAATGTGAATTAAGTTTCCTTCTGGAAATATTTTGTATAATTTTAATGAAATTTGTAATACAAGTTGTATTTGACTTACACTATCTACAGATATATCAAAATTTAGTTCTTTAGCTTATAGAAAATTTAGTTTTGAACATTTTTCTCAAAAGGAGTTAGAACACAATATTTTTTTGATAATAGAGAGACATCGACGGTAACACTTTCGAAATAATTCCTCAAATGTGCGCGTACTAGGACCTCTAAAATATATCTTCAAGGTCTGTGTAAATTTAAAGTATTAACTTTACTAATATGCCGTATAATAATAGTGTACAATTTTTATGGAAATTCGCTACTATAACGCACTTGCTGCGTCATAAATATATTTTTTAGGTATAGAGAGTATGGTACAAGAGCTAAAGCAAAGAGCATGCTATTCACTTGTGAAACATAAAATTTAGGCTGTTCCAATTGAAAAAATGAATTTGGATTTTTTTCAAATTGAGCCATTATTTTAGAGCTATAGCCTTATGGCATCTTAATTTTTTCGACGGGTAATATAAACTAAAATCTCACTTAATGCGTCATTTTTATGGAACTCCGATTTTTATGTGTAAAAACGCCGTATTACAATTTTTGATATGCGCCAAAAATGTAAAAAGTTGCAAAACAGTTGAGTTAACTCAAACACGATGAACGATATCAATTTTTTTCTTTACAAGCGTGCATTATAATTCGCAGGAAAATGCAGAAATGAAAATATATAATTAATGAAATAAACATTTTACAATAAATTCTCAAAATATCACCCATTGTCTTCTAAGCACTTCAAAATCAGGCGATGTACACCATCAGTTGTCGCTTTATGTATTTCATTAGCATCTAGTTGGTCGATGCAATTGATCACACGTTGACGTAGCTCCTCTTCAGTGTTCACCGGTGTCTGGTATACCTTCTGTTTTAAATCACCCTGAAAGTAGAAATCGAGGGGTGTCAGGTCGGGGATCTTGCAGGCCAATCCCATAGACACAAACACCTAAACCAGTCGTCATCAAATAACTGAAATAGCCCGCGTGTTACCTCTTGTGTGCAATTTGCGGGTGCTCCATCCAACTGGAACCAAGAAATACTGAAATCTTCTAATGTTAAATTTTCCAAAAACGTGATACGACCCCCTTAGAATGTGGAGGTCTCGATTGCTATTTAATGACTCATTTTAAGTGAAGAATCTTATTTGGTTGTCTCTTAAGAGGCAAAAAACATTAAAATTAAATTTTTCTTGAAAGCCCCTCTGCTTGACCATGCGTGGATTTTGATCGGCCCAAAAATGTAGATTCCTTCTATTGATAATCCCTTCTCTCGAAAACTTGGCTTCGTCTGTCCATATTATTTTTCTCAAAAAGATGGGATCCTCTTGAATGCGTATTAGGAGTGTCTCACAATGTTGAATGCGACGTTGGTAGTCATCTGGTTTCAGGTGTTGAAGTGTTATAAATTTAAAAGGATGCATGTTGTGATTGGCCAGAATCTTTTGCACCGCATAATAAGTTATGCCTAAATCAAATGCTGCACATTGGATGGAAGCTTGTGGATATGCGTGGAAATAGGCTAAAACGTTCACAATATTTTTTTCATTCGACGTTACAGGTCTTGGCAAACTTCGAGTTGCCCTAAGATTTGAACCATAATTGATAAAATTATCTTGTATTCGCAAAAACTTTCCTTCTTACATTCGTTGCAATTCAGGATACATTTCAATGAATTTCCTACATGTTCTTGCTACAACTTTGTCACATTGCCCATCAAGAATAAATAGTGCCATTAAAACTTCATTTGAGTAATTATTTCGCTCCATCTTAACTTGTTTCCAAATAAATATTAAGTGGAAAATCGCAAATGAATCTTAAAACCTCGGCGTCTGTCAAACACCGTAAACAATTAAGCAATTGTTAAATCATATGGCGTATCATGACCAGCTAATACAAATTATGTGAATGAGATAAGTAAGTAAATATCTACTTTATATGGGAAACTGTTGCATTTCTGATAGACGAATATTATTTTAACGTATTTTCGGTAAAAAAATCGAGATTATGGCTTCACACATTTCTGAATATAAAACAGCTGCATTGTTAATAGGTTTATGTGGTAAAATCAATGACTTTCTGGTGCGAACAGTCAAATCAAATTGCGAAACCCTATCTTTTCTAACAAATACGGCATCACGTGAATTGATCAGGAATGTTTTCGTGAATAAAATTCCACGAGTTTCCAGATTTGCAGACTGTACCTGGCACAGCCTTCTACGATATTAGGTTCGATGTTGGAATCCTTGTTTTATAATATTGGACAATATAAATAAAATAGCACAATTTTGTTGGCAGATTTCAATCTTCAAATGTCACAGGTTAGATCACTAAAACTATTAAATTTGAGGGGGATCTTTTAAGTTTATTTGACCCAATTAATAACAATAACTTAAGCGATGAGTTTTCGTGTTAGTACTTTGTGATGAAATTTTTGATACAATGAAAGTTAATGGCGAGGGCTATCGATTTTGGTTAGGGCATAAGCAGTTAGCACAGTTTAAAATTATTTGGTGTACGAGGGTATATTGATATCTAAATAGCTTAGAAAGCTTTTAGTGCGCAAAATTGAGTTTAAATGCGATGGTAACTATAAGTACCCTGAGTAAGCTGTTAAAGTTTGATATCCAAAAGCTGCAATGGTGGCCGACATCTAGACAACATTTGAGGAAATAATATTCTGAAAATTAACAAACTGTTAGTTTTATAATACTATTATAAAGCTTCAATAAAAACAATGCAACACTACTAACAACACTGAGTTCGAATTCTAAGAAAACAGGAATTTAAAATTTCGTCCTTCAGCACCAAAAATGTCGATAACTTAATATACAAGCCAGTCACACAAAAAATGTCTGGGCGAAGCAAATGCGTTATGGCAGTGAATTTTCGTAAACATGTTTTAATGGCAAATATCCCTTTTTAAAATAAAAGGCCTGGAATTTAGTTTAACCTACATGTACTAGAAACAGTGTACCTTAGTTTATCAAAATAACTTTATTGTTTGAAAAAGTACAATAATTTTCCGAAAATAAACTTAAAATGTTCCAGAAAAAACTGGTCCGATTTTCCCGTGCAACGAACCTCTTCAAGCTATTTACACACCCGCTAAAATATAATTATCCATAAAAATCTTCTTGACAAAAATTGAAAACAATTTTTGCATGAAAATTTGCAAATATTTCTTTAACGAAATTTGCCATTTTCTTTACCAAAATTGGTTAAAGTAATTACACCAAAATTATGTTTTTTTTACGAAAATTTGCTAAACAATTATTTTTCAGAAAATAAGAATTCTTTTTTACAATAACTTATATATTTATTATTACCAACACTTCACAAAAAATCTTCAAAAAAATCAATAAAGCTCAATATATCCGTTATTATACAAGATACAAAAAAATTATATACATTAATTATAGGGTGTCTTGAGCTACATCTTAAAACAATATTTCTACAATTACAGGATGGCCCATAAGTCGTTGGTGATACACGCCTTATGTTATTGCATTTTTGCATTTTCCATCGAAATATAATGCATGTTTGTAAGAAAAAAAATTCTGGGCGCAGCAAGTGCGTTATGGTAGCGAATTTTGATTAAATGCTTCATATTTGAATAGTTCAATTTGCTATTAACCTATAAGGTTGACCAAGAAACGGTTTTTTCGGAAACACTTTGCGTTTACTTTCGGAAATTTTTGTACGTTTTCAAACAATAAAGTTATTTTGGTGAAACATCGCACATTGTTTTTACTATATAGGTTATACTGGTAACCAAATTTGCTGCCTTCATTATTAAAAAACACACATATTTGCTATTATAAACATTTTTATGAAAATTCACTACCATAACGCACTTGCTGCGTCCAGACTTTTTATTATTAACGAATGTTTGTAAAAAAATTACCAAAAAAGAGATCGTGCTCAAAAACAAAACAAAAATTATTCGCGTGAATTAGAACTGAAACCGCATGTATCTAAGCAATAAGTAGCGTATTTTAATTGAATTGGTGATTCAAATTTTCTTTTTTTAGTGAATTTTCTTAAAAAGAATTCACTAATGAGAAGATTCCGACTAATTGGGCCCCCTACAACACATATCCGGGGTCAGTTTCAATTTATATATATATATATATATATATATATATATATATATATATATATATATATATATATATATATATATATATATATATATATATTACACCGATAACTCAAAAAATAATAAGCCAATTTTGATAAAATTTGGCGAATACCTTCCTTTTGCAAGTGGCTTGGATAAGTTCGTTAATCAGGAAAATAAATCGGCCCAGGTTTTCCCGGAAAATTTTGTGTTACCTTTCGAAAAAAATTCACATCTCCAGAAATAACAAAGAAAGGGCAACCAAATTTGGTACGCGAGTTTACATCATTATAGGTCAATTACCTGCCAAAATTTAGCTCAGTAAGTTAAAGTTATGGATATTTAAAGAAAAATTAATTGGGGTTTTCCTCAAAACGTCAAAGTCGCGATTTGAAACGTCAAAATTGACGCCCCCGTGGCGCAGGTTGGTAGGTACCAGCCTGCTAAGCGAGAGGTCCCGGGTTTGATTCCTGGGCGAGCCAACGAGAAGTTGACTTTGTCTGGAAAATTAATAAAAAAAAGTGAATGATGGGAAATGAATGTGCTAATGGCCTGAGATGCCGCAGCCAATAATATAATTAAAAAAAAACGTCAAAATTGGCAACATTTGGGCAAAGAATCTGAAACTAATAGGAGCTATGGAAAGAAAATGTTTCAAGAAGAATGTTTTACAAAGCCTGAAGTTTTAGATTCAACCGTCATTGTCCTTCATTTTACTAAAATATTTCCAGAAAATTCATTTCAAATAGACCCTTCCTCTGATGCTTTGGCAGTAGTCTTAGTTATAGAGTTTATCGTTTAATGGTATACAATTTTTGTCGAGTTTTCGTAAAAAATCAATAAAGTTCAATATCACAGGGTGGCTCATAAGTCGTTGGGGATACAAATTATCTTTTTTTTAATCGAACACGCCTTATTGATTTTTTGCATTTTCTATCGAAATATAATGCATGTTTGTAAGAAAAGAAATTTGGGACGCAGCAAGTGCGTTATGGTAGCAAATTTTCATTAAATGCTTCAAATTTGAATGGCTCAATTTGCTATTAACCTATAAGGTTGACCAAGAACCCAGTTTTTTCGGGAAAACTTTAAGTTTCCTTTCAATTTTTTTTGCATATTTTCAAACAATATAGTTATTTTGATGAGACATGGCACATTGTTTCTACTATATAGGTTATCCTGGTAGCCAAATTTGATGCCGGCTTCCTTAAAAAAACACACATATTTGCTGTTAAAAACATTTTCATGAAATTTCACTACCATAATGCACTTGCTGCGTCCAGACTTTTTTTCTTTCAACATAGAGATCTAAATTTCCGCATGAAGGGTAAATTTGATGGTAGAAACGCACGTTCCAAATATGGTTGTCATATATTTGTTATTTTCGGAGATACAAAGATTTTCCGAAAGAAAACCCAAAATTTTCCCGGAAAAACTGGTCCGCGTTTCCTGAATAACGAACTAATCCAAGCCAACACAGATCTCCTCATAAGCATAAGTGAATTTTTCGTTTTACAAAATACAAATACAACATTTCCCTTTAAATCTTGAACCCAGAAATTACTTCGATTAAAGCGTATTTTATAACCCAAACATTTGACCATAACAAATGTGATGTAATTTTCTGTGATTATTTTGCATGTTATCACTCTCTATGTTGTCATCTTTATGTAATTAACTATTCATGAATCTACTCAATAACAAATCACCTTTCACAGAACATTAATATTTGATAAAAAGTTATAAATCTATTAAATTTGTCGCAGACTGAGCTGAAAGCGTATTACCATAATTTATTGTGACTTGTGGCATAGCTATTGAATCATACTTATTAATAACGATGAAGACATTGGATACCAACAAGAAGAACTTGTTTTTTGGTCTTCATCTGCTGGACAAATTGTGTCTACTTCACTTTAGTGACACTAGATGTTAATGGCATAAACCATTATTCGACTTTTCTCGTTTTCTTTGTAAAATATTTCTTGCCACTTTTACATCACTCATATTATGTAACAAAAGCAGTTTCTTGTAAGTAAATTTTCATCGGGAAAATTCAGTAATCGAGAGGTCACGTGTGTGTGTGTGTGTGTATGTGTGTGTACGAGCGTTTACTAAAAAATAATTTACTGCTTTTGATCAAACTTGGCAAGTACGTTTCTCTCTTTTGTAAATCTCCTGGACGAGTTTGTATACCAGTACACTCGAAACAGTTGTTCTTTGCCGAAAATACAGCTATTTTGATGTAATTTTGCGCACATCTGGCTTTATTAAAAACTTATGCACACACCAAAACTGAACTAGGACCCCTAGACATATATCCGGGGGCCAGTTTCGATTTTTATATGTTTATATATATATATATATATATATATATATATATATATATATATATATATATATATATATATATATATATATATATATATACATATAGGGTGGCGTATTGAAAACGAAACAGACCCATTTGCGTCCAGAGAAATTTTTTTCAAGAAACGCTGAAAGACGTCAATTTTAATATCCTATATCCACAATTAAATTTTCTTAGTATATATATATATATATATATATATATATATATATATATATATATATATATATATATATATATATATATATATATATATATATATATATATATATATATATATACGAAACAGACCGATTTGCATCCAGAGAAATTTTTTTAAGAAACGCTGAAACAGGTCAATTTTAATATTGAGGGGGACATGTTTTGACATAAAACTCAACCTTGTCTCATCAACCCCTTAAGGGTGGTGATAACAACCTTTATATTTTAAATAGGGAACATGAGTCGAGTGTTACACCATTTGAAAGCTCTTTCTTTTCTGAATTCAGCACAGTATTTTTTTTGAAGTTTTATCAACTCGTTTAAAAATTATTCACAGTTAAAGATGCAAAAACGCATTTCACTCATTCCGATAAGAAATGTGCTGATAGTTAATGTTTTTTTGGTTTCTAACAAAAAAAAATTGACTATCAGAACATTTCTTATCGGAATGAGAGAAATGCGGTTTATTATTTCAGTTTATCGGTCGGTTTAATACTTGATAGTACCACCGAAAACTAATTTCACAATGGTGTGTTCTGTAGGAGAAAGAGTTGAAATAATTACTCTTTTTTTAAAAAACGATGACTGTGCCAACCGTACCGCAAATTTGCTTAATGAACGACATCCGAACAGACATGTTAACAGAAAATACATTTGGGAGTTAGTTGCAAAGTTTCCACAAAGTGGTTCAGTTGCCAACAAAAAACGGGATCCTGAACGTGAATTTCCGGTTAGAAATGAGACTACTGAGATTGAAGTTTTAGGACAAATTGCTGCAGACCCAACTTTGAGCACGAGAAAATTGGTCACTCTTTCAAACATCAAAAGAAGTACTATTCAGCGAATATTGAAGCATTATAAATTTCACCTGTATAAAATTCATCTTGTACAACAACCGAATGAAGATGATTTTGATCGGCGACTGGAGTTTTGTAAGGCTATGACTGCACGAATAGCTGATAAGGGGAACTTTCTGTTCAATATCTGTTTTTCAGACTAGTGTACGTTTTTATTAAACTTTACAGTCAATCGTCATAATTGTCGTTATTGGGCAGATAATAATACAAGACATTTTCACGAAGTCCACACTCAAACTCCACAGAAATTGAATGTCTGGACTGGCATTTTTGGAGACCGTTTAATCGGACCAATTTTTCTTGCTGGCAATTTGAGTGGCGAAACGTATTTGGAGTTACTAGAAGATATCGTTTACCCTCTACTAATTGACATTGTTGAAAATGATGATCGCTTTCAAGAAAATCAATTAGTGTTTCAACAAGATGGAGCTCACCCGTATTTTTCACAACGTGTTAGGGAGTTTTTAAACAGAGAGTTTCCAGAGCAATGGATTGGGCGTAGAGGTGCTATTGAGTGGCACCCTAGATCACCGGATTTAACTCCTCTATACTTCTTTCTATGGGGCCATTTAAAGAGTAGAATTTTCGCAACAGAACCGGAGTCTCTGGAAGAATTACGACGACGCATTGTTGAAGAATGCCATCTAATAACTCCACAAATGCTCCAGAATGTCAGAGCTCCTTTTGAACAAAATTTGTACTTTTGTATGGAAGCTAGTGGTCAACAATTTGAACACTTACTTAACTGAATAAACATTTTTGAACGTTTGGTTTTGTTTTTTAGTTTTTTTTTAACGAAAAATTGACTAATTAGTGCGTTTCTTATCACAATGAATGAAATACGTTCTTGCAACTCCAACTGTGAATAATTTTTAAACGAGTTGATAAAACTTCCAAAAAATTTGTGTGCTGAATTTATAAAAGAAAGAGCTTTCAAATGATTTAACACTTGACCCATGTTCCCTATTTACAATATAAGGGCTGTTATCACCACCCTTAAAGGGTTGATGTGACAAAGTTGAGTTTTATGTCAAAATATGTCCCCCTCAATATTAAAATCGACGTGTTTCAGCGTTTCTTAAAAAAATTTCTCTGGACGCAAGTCGGTATGTTTCGTTTTCAATGCGGCACCCTATATATATATATATATATATATATATATATATATATATATATATATATATATATATATATATATATATATATATATATATATATATATATATATATATATATATATATATATGTATCACACCCATAAGTCAAAAAATAATAGGCCGATTTTGGTAAATACCTTCCTTTTGCAAGTGGCTTAGATAAGATCGTTGTCCAGGAAAATCGGCCCAGGTTTTCCTGGAAAATGTTATATTTTCTTTCCAAAAATTTTTTTATCTCCGGAAAAAACAAAGTAAAAAACCAAATTTAGTACGCGTGTTTGTATTATAAGAAGTGAACCATGTACCAAAATTTAGATCTATAAGTTATAGGCACTTAAAGAAAACAAATTTGGGCGATGGCGAAACGTCAATATGATTTGAAGCAGAAGGCAAATTCAGAATCACTTTTATGCCAATATGTACAGTTCGCAGAAGATAAATTATTGTGTAATATTTACCATCATGTACCTGTTTATAGATAAACTTCGTAAACGGATGGTTGAAAGGCTTCAATCATAACTTGTCTTCCAGTACATCAAAAAAAAAAAGAAATGAAATATGAAGGCAAAAAAAGTTTTGCATTAATAATAAATGATATAAGAAAACTGTTTTCCTATATTCTTCTGTGTCCTTTTTTATTTCAGTATGGCATAAATTGTCACATTTTTTCACATTTAAAATTATTTTACTTGGTAAAGGCTTTTAATTATCTTCCCAAGACAAGTTTTTAAAGAGACAAGTAGAAATAACAGATTCAGCCCTATAATAGATTTATTCACGGAAGTAAGAGTTAGTCTCACCTTTCATTTGCACAATTTCTTAATTATGTATACTAAGTATATCAGTTACATATTTTAAAATATTAGATTAATAAGACAGTTTTCATGTAGAGATATAGCAAATTGAGTAATGTGCTACCATTTATACCTAGAACAATTATTTATAGGTAAGTACAAATTGTAACTTAATATCCTCAGAAACAGCTTTCAGTATATTCCTATACGTACCCTTGAAATAGTAGTTTAACGACGGTTTCAAGGTAGTACTTTTAATTATGATAAAATAAGATTATGGGTAAGAGAAAATTTCAGAATTATTCATTCTGAATTCATTTAGGTTTCAAGCTGATTGTTGATACAAATTCTATTTATAATTATATAATCAGAAATTTTTCATTGTTTTGTCATGTACAAGTTTTTATATTCATCTATAATAAACCAATTGTCTAAATTAAGAATATGCAGGTAAATATACAATTCAAATTACCCGCTCAGTTGTCAGTACTTCATGCGAGGTGGCGCTAGTGTACTTGTCACAAATATCACCAATGCTAAGCATAGGAGTGTCCCGTATTGTCATTATATAGTATTTGCCTCTTATGAAAATTAGCTACTATAACGTATTTGATGCGTCCTAACTTTTTTTCTATAAAAAGTAATTTCAGCTTGACATAGGAAGTCCTACGCTTAAGTAAGCCATTTGTTCTGTATTTAAACGGCCTATTTAATCGTAGATCATAACATTTTATGGCAACCTTAACATTGTATATGTGCATAAATGTATGTGTATGTATTTATTAGTCATTATTGGAAACGTAGATTTTACCTTGAACAACAAATGCAAGATAATATGTACAGTATGTTATTTCGCTATATTAAAAATATTGATTACATCATATACTTTTTCATGGTCTCAGGTTAAACAAAAATTTTGAACAAATACAATTCAGCAACTTAAGAATACTACCTTGCTTTTTTTATGACGCCTATTTAATAGTGCAACTAACATCTGCTGGTTAGAGTTTTAAAACAATTAATAAAATTAAATTTCTGAGTTAGACAGCAAAAGTCATCTGCGTTTATGGTAACCGGTTTACATGAATATGCTTTTCATAACTAAACATTTAGTTTTATATTTATTTAACAATCCCAACTATGCCCTTTTAAAGACATGTATCAAATTTCATCAAATAACTGTAATGCTTTTAAAGATATTCATTTTTCCTGAAAGACAAGTTTTTATTGTTTTTAAAACGTCACTTGGCTAGATGCTTTAGGTAACACTCAGTTGAATAAAGTCTTGAAGGTTTCATTGGTTCAGACGATCAATCGAATACGGTGATAGGACCTCGGTGGTAAGAACGTTTGCCTCTGAACCCCAGGCTAGTGGGTTCGTTTCCCAGGGTTCCCCTTTCACTATTTTGGTACATACTGTCAAATTAACACCAACCGAGGTTGTGGCATTGTATCTGAGCAAGTTGAATGACTGCACGTTCTGCCCTTCCAAGGGGGCGTAAATCCATCGGTCCCGTATCCATACAATGTTGGGCACGTTAAATATACTTACCCTCCTTACAGAAAGGCAGGGGTTCGACAAAATGTCCAGGATAGTGAGGTGAAACTGCTCCCTGGCGTCGGTGTTTGGCCATAGTTACGGAATAGAACGAAGTTAGAGAAACAAAACGCACACACACACACACATAGGTGATTCTGTTTTGTTATCATAACAACCGAATATATTAAAGCTGTAATTGTTGTTTTGATCCATGCTTAACTCAGATCACCTTACCTACTTGACAAGGCTTTCTGCAAACGTCGATTGATGTTTCTTCCCGTGAAAATTCGCTAAAAATTGTAAAATCCCTTATATTAATTTGTAAAGATATCGATGAATTAAAATGGTTGATTAACAGATTGTCAAAATAGTTTAGCTTTCTAGAAATTTCAATTACAAAATATTGCACAAATAAATAACGAAGCAATTAATTATACAGTGTGTCAAACTTAATCTGAAGATACCCTTCTATTTTAATAATATTTTAAAGGCAGTAAAATATTGATAGAAAATTTATTTGAAATAGACCCTTTCTGGGATGTAGTTACATATTTTATTTTAACAAAATGAATCTGTAGATAAACGAACAGACCATAATATATTTACATAAATATGTTAGCGAATTTTTATTTAAAAACATTCGCTAATAGTGAGGTATCGATGGTGATACTTTGCAAAGATTTTTTCAAATGAGCGGGAATTTGGGCCCCTAGAACCCGAAACCAAGGCCCGTTTGAATTTTTATGTTTCGTCTCCTCTTTTGGAGCCATTTTCAAGAGGTAAAGGAAATATGTAAGGACACTCTAAGGCCTCAATCTGCCTACTCATTAGAGTGGTGGACAAAGGTGGGTAAAGGAAATATGTAAGGACACTCTAAGGCCTCAATCTGCCTACTCATTAGAGTGGTGGACAAAGGTGGGTAAAGGAAATATGTAAGGACACTCTAAGGCCTCAATCTGCCTACTCCTTAGAGTGGTGGACAAAGGTGGGTAAACGAAATATGTAAGGACACTCTAAGGCAGATCTCTCTGAGGCCTAGGGTTGAATACACTGAGACCTCACAGACGATCTCCGGCAAGATTTGGGGAGTAGGCAGATTGAGGCCCCGTAATTGAGCTATAACAATCCAACCCACCTTTGTCCTCCGCTCTAAGGAGTAGGCAGATTGAAGCCTTAGAGTGTCCTTACATATTTCCTTTACCCACCTTTGTCCACCACTCTAAGGAGTAGGCAGATTGAGGCCTTAGAGTGTCCTTACATATTTGCTTTACCCACCTTTGTCCACCACTCTAAGGAGTAGGTAGATTGAGGCCTTAGAGTGTCCTTACATATTTCCTTTACCCACCTTTCTCCACCACTCTAAGGAGTAGGCAGATTGAGGCCTTAGAGTGTCCTTACATATTTCCTTTACCTCTTAAAAATGGCTCCAAAACAGGAGCCTAAACATCGAGTTTTCATAAAGTCTGGACACGGTTCAACCCCAGAACCAAGTATGTCTCACATTAAAGACCGCGGAAATCTTTCTGAACACACATATATATATATATATATATATATATATATATATATATATATATATATATATATATATATATATATATAACTAAAAAAGTTATTAACCGATTTTGATGAAACTCGGCAAGAATCTTTTTTTATTAATGGCTCGGCTGAGTTCGTTAGCCGGCCCAGGGGACCAGTCTTTCTAAAAAAATACATTTTTCCGGAAAAAAAGTTGTATCTCAAAGAACAACAAATTTATTTTGATTAGATTTGATTGGTATGTTGCGCTTGTAAATACCTTACCACACACTAAAACCAAACTTTCTAGGTTTATAGAAAATTGAGTTATTAAATTTGAAGCATTTAATGAAAATTCGCTACCATAACGCACTTACTGTGCCCCGATTTTTTTAAAAACTTGTATAACATAATTTTTTATTCAACCTAAAAAACTAAATTTCGGTATGTAAAGCAGTCTTTAAGGAGGTAACAATTTCACTAAATTTCTCTTCATTATTTTCGGAAATACAATTTTTTTTATGATGATTTTTTTTGAGATTTAAAAGATATTTATGTACATACACTACCAAAGCGCATTTCCTGATCCAAGCCTTTTTAAATGAAGTTATAACGCATTATTTTTCCCAGTAGAAGATGGGAGGATTCAGTCAACGTCCATGGACACCAACTAAACGTCGAGGTCCCATTGCAGCTGAATATAATAGTCCAGGTCCAGCTTGTGTAGCATTACCATCATATATTGGTAAGTTATTTGCTTGATATATGTCAAATTATTTTTGCGCCTAATATAAGAAGCCCGTGGATACCTCTCCAAAATGGATACGTGTATGATTTACCTAAAACTATATTAAATTTTAAGTAAGTAAGCATTTGTCAGCTGTGGTTTGCTGGATATCCTAGAGGATTGGTAACTAGTATATGTCGTTTGACATTTACCCACTCCTTGATGCCTATCAATTTACACAAACTCAACCTAAAGAATGACCCATATTGCGAATGTGGTGAAGAAGGAAGCGCACAACATGTTTTACCAGCGGGCTCAATTGGCTGGGATTACAGGAATGAATTCCTAAACAGAATACACAACTTGAAAGACGTTGAGCTACCCTTTAAATTGGAACAACTTCTACAACTGGAAGGTAATAAAAACATATATTTGCTTATATATAAGTTAATTAAAAAACTCAAACAAAAAATATATTTAAAAAAAACTAGGCTTTAAGTTATCATTTGTGTCTATCCTTTATATGTACCCATGACGTTAGTGGCCCATCTGTATGTCAAAAAAAGTTGCCATGATAGGCCCTATTGGCATGAAGAATATGTGTCCCTGTCTAAATCCCTTAAATAGTATCTAGATCTTAAATAGGCTTAAGTTAGAATAAAAAGCACCACTTATAATATTATTATATAAATAAATAAAATTAAAACTATCAAAAATTACATGTTGGGACAAATTTCAATGCACCATAACAGAATGCCTATGAACTGTTGAATTCACATACTAGTTGTAACAAAAGGCTTTTAAAATGTGCGAATGGTAACCATACCGCAGTCAATGCAATTTGACGTCACACACAACTAAGTAAGCATCGAAGCAATTACAAGGTACCACCTACGCAATGGTGATTTGCTCTTAGTACAGGTGATGGTATTTATGTTTGGTCGACTTGATTTCATCGAGATTCGGGCCCAACTCAAACATTCTGACTTCACTTTCACTACCATGGGTAACCCTATAAGTTTGGTATTGCGAAACCAGGAATCGATTCTTACAGAGAAGGTTTATGTGGAGATATTATGCCCCTGGCAATTATAGCAGCAGAGTTTCACTTCTGGAAGCAGAAATTGTTAGGCAAAAAAGACCAAATAATCCTTTCGCAGCAATTAGAAGATGCCCTGGAGATTTTTTTCCTAATATTAGAGTGTTGTTGAAGAAAGTTTCCGTTTTACATGATGAAAGGAGCTTATTTAGTCTTAGGAGAATTAATACATACTTAAGGAATTTCACAAACAAAATAAGATGAAATAGTTTATGGCTTGGTCTTCAACAACATCCACAGGGACATTAATATTGAAGATGACATTCTAACAGACATCTGCAACCAAAAAAGACGCCCGAATCTCAAAAGGATCCAAAGCGCTTCCTAGCAACTACAGACCTATTTCTCTCCTTTCATTTGTCTCTAAAGTGATGAAAAAGTATATAAACACCGAATTACTAAAATTTCTTGAAAAACACAATCTAATCCACGACAGGCAGTATGGATTCCGTCAGCGCAGATCAACTGCCGACCTCCTTTCCTTTGTCACCCATTCTTGGAACAAGTCTACGGAACTACACGGTGAATCCCAGATTGTCGTTCTAGACATATCCAAAGCATTCGACCAGGTCTGGCACGCAGCGCTGCTTAATAAACTACCGGCCTATGGCCTATCATCAAAACTCTGTACGTGGACAGCAAATTTCCTCTCCAACCGGAGCATTTCTGTTGTCGTGGATGGCCATTCCTCTAAACTGTATCCAATTAATGCAGGAGTTCCTCAAAGTTCAGCTTTAGCCCCTACTTTGTTTCTTCTTCACATCAATGACCTCCTCTCTAGCACATCCAACCCAGTTCACAGTTACGCGGACGACAGCACCCTCCACTCAAATATACAATATTCTAAGCCTATCTCTTTAGCCCAATTAGATGAGGATCGCAGACTCATGGAGGGTTCTATCTTCGTGGAACTCCAAAAAATATTAGACTGGGGAAGTAGAAATCTTGTACAATTCAACCCCACCAAATCACAGTCTTGCTTTCTTTCTCATAAGAAATACAACAGCCCTATACCCATCACAATAAACAACCAAGTTATTCAAAGTCCTTTTCACTTGTTGGGATCGAAATCTCAATTGGCACCAACATGTCACATCAATTGCAAAAGCGGCTGCTAAGAAATTAGGTTTCCTCTTCCGGGCTCGCAAATATTTTTTACCAGCTTATCTCTATACCTTATATACTTCACAAATAAGACCAAACCTCGAATACTGCTCCCACGTCTGGGGTGCTGCTGCCGCTTCTACACTCGCTATCCTGGACTCCATTTAGAAGAGAGCTATACGTTTCATCGGTGACCCTACCCTCACCCAAAGGCTGCCATCCCTTGCCCACCGACGTGCCGTTGGTGACCTCTCTCTCTCTTTTATAGATATCTACACGGGTACTGCTCAGAGGAGCTTTCTTCCATAGTTCATCCACCTGCTGCCCCCAACAGATCTACCAGGGGAACAGAGCAAATGCACACTTTTACTGTCCAGGTCACCAGACATAGAACATCTTGTTATGCCCGCTCTTTTGTCCCGAGGACTTCCAAGTTGTGGAATTCCTTGCCGGCACATGTTTTTCCTTCTCCCCCGAACCTCCAAACCTTCAAGTCCAGAATTAACAAGTTGCCTCTTTCCTCCTTGTCGACACCCACGGTACGATAGTATTTAGGCTGTAAGCCCTCGTGGTGTGTTGTTGAAATAAAAATAAAAAAAATTTCGCACCTAAACTTGTGAGCATTAAATTGTGACTCGTTTGGTAAAGTTATTTCCCTCTCTTCACCCATGTCAGTTTACCTCGAGTCAAGAAAATTCCTGGCTACGGCACTGCAACACTGCGTCCGTATGACTTGATAAACCTCTTCCGCAGGTTCAAGCTATGTTTATTGATGAGAAAGGTGTTTTGTCTATCAAATGTTTTCTACACCATCGCGACCTTCCTCCTCTCTTCTTTGCTACATTCACCATCATTTGCTATAAACTTCCAAGGTACTTGAACATATCTATTTGTTCAAATTGTTGGCCGTTAAGCTTAATGTCTATTTTTGCCAGTCTTATCTTTAATTATTATTAGTTTATAAGTCCACTTACTTATTAGTTTTTGCGTCTTATTGATTTCTAATTCGTTTCTTCTTATGACGCCATACAGTGCACTGAGCGTTCTTTGCAATACTTTCTCTTTTCTACTATCGGCGCTGCCATCTGTCTATTTTATGCAATGGAACCGCCGTCCATTTAGTTTGATTCAATCTGTTTTTATCCAGCAATTTATTGACTGCATCTTCTGTAAATAAATTGTACAAATATCTCGACAATTGACCTCATTACCATATACTTTATTTTTATTTCCTATTAGCTAGTCTTAAATTTTATTTGCCGATTCTCACCGCTGTAATGCACCGAATTTCAATCAACATTTTATAAGTTAATTTTACTCCCGCCTCATCCCGTACGCTAGCGCATGCGCTTTATTGCGTTTTTCGGCTTGGTTTTTCTGTCTTCCTGAAAAAAGAAAACAAGAACGGTTAGGATATGTCTCTAATAAAGGATTCCTTTATTTGCTTCCTCTTTTCACCTTGCACATTAGTTTTCATATGCTAAATACAAAGGTGAAAACATTATCTATGGGCCCGCAAATGCTTGTTATCTTTGTCGCAACCGGTTTCGTCTTTTATGGCATCGTCACACAGTAGAAAACTAAAAATAGAACTTTTGTGTTATATCAATGACAATATTTGATTTATGATTTTTTTACAGGCAAAAGAACAACGGAATCGAAAACTGGAAGAGCCCCAGCGTTCAGTTTTGGAGCGAGACACAACGACAGAGTGGATAGTATTGGACCCGGTCCTGGCCAATATAACGTCACTGGTTTAAGTGCGAAAGGTGAGACACTTGTTTATGTAACTGTAGGTGAGATTTATTTAGATTTTTGTGTGCATATGGTATTTTCTAACCTTGAACTATTCACTGGAACATGAATAATAATTATTTGTTCCATAATGTACAGCAACATTTAAATTTAGACAAATATTTAAACACTGCTACGCCTAACACAATCAAACGAAGGCAACAGTTATCAGAAAATGAGTTCTAATTTCTAAGTAAATTATACGTTGCAAGTTAGATTATACGTTTTCATACAAAAACTGAGTAAAGTAAAGTGATAAGCACTGATAAATACATTTTGGAGAATCAAATTTCCCACAACACATTTTTCAGATACGTAGTACACTTGGAGAACCCAAATCACCACAACACATCTTTTTAAAGATCTGACGATCGTTTTACTAACAATGTTAGCGTCATCAGGATGAAAAATTCTAAAAGTTAAAAGGATGTGTTGCGGTGATTTGGGTACTCAAAGTGTACTTATCAGTTCTCATCACAGGTCTCAATCTTTACTTGCGGACATTTTTTAGACCTGACGATCGCTCCGCTAACAAAGTTATTGTCACCAAAAACGGTGAAGAAATTCGCCTAGTGCCTGTATTGTGTAAGACTAAATTTTTTTCCCGATAATCCTTTTAAAAATAAAATTTGAATAACTGACTGAAATTTTTTTTTTGATCAAAATTTGGCTTTTTTGCAGACCTGCCGTTTTCAAAAATTCACAGTTCTGTTACTATTAAACTTTCGAAACAAAACATTATAGTTGTTTGTCACTATGGCAACTAAATTGTATTGCGCATTGGTACTGAAAATTTTCCAGGCTAACAGATATCAATAGACCCTCCCATTATTGTTTAACGAACGTGGATCAATAAGCTAATGGCTTACAGCCTCAAGCCATAAATCCTAAATAACAACAGTAAATACAAACTTCTTTTGAAAAAAATGTTGTTTAACCTGGTCCGATTAGGTATAACCAACCATTACTGACCATAACCAAATGTAATTAGCCTAGCGACCAACCAGCCAACCAACCAACAAACCAGCCAACGAACCAACGAACTAACCAAGCAACCAACTAACCAAATAACCAAATAACCAACCAACCAACCAACCAATCAGCCAACCAACCAACCAACTAACCAACGAACTAACCAACCAACCTACCAACCAACCAACCAACCAATTAACCAACCAACTAACCAACTAACCAACCAACCAACCAGCAAACCAACCACCCAACCAACCAACCAACCAACTAACCAACGAACCAACCAACCAACGAACCAACCAACGAACTAACCAATCAACTAACCAACCAACCAACCAACCAGCCAACCAACCAACCAACCAACCAGCCAACCAACCAACCAACCAACCAATCAACCAACCAACTAACCAACTAACCAACTAACCAACCAACCAACCAGCCAACCAACCAGCCAACCAACCAGCCAACCAACCAGCCAACCAACCAGCCATAACAAATCAACCAACCAACGAACTCGTCAAAAAAGACATATGACAAGTTCAATTAAAATACGCTAGTTATTGCTTAGATACTTGCGGTTTCAGTTCTAATTCGTGCGTATAATTTTTGTTTTAATTTTTGAGCACGATCTCTTTTTTGGTAATTTTTTTACAAACATTCGTTAATAGTTAAAGTCTGCATGCAGCAAGTGCGTTATGGTAGTGAATTTTCATAAAAATGTTTATAATAGCAAATATGTGTGTGTTTTTTAAGAAAGCAGGCATCAAATTTGGTTAACAGTATAACCTATATAGTAAAAACAATGTGCCATGTTTCATCAAAATAACTTTATTGTTTGAAAATGTACAAAAATTTCCGAAAATAAACTTAATGTGTTCCCGAAAAAACCGTTTCTTGGTCAACCTTATAGGTTAATAGCAAATTGAACTATTCAAATATGAAGCATTTAATCAAAATTCGCTACCATAACGCACTTGCTGCGCCCAGAATTTTTTTCTTACAAACATGCATTATATTTCGATGGAAAATGCAAAAATGCAATAACATAAGGCGTTGTATCACCACCGACTTATGGGCCACTCTGTGATTGTAAAAATATGTTTTAAAATGTAGCTCTAGACACCCTATAATTAATGCATACAATTTTTTTTAATATCATGTATATAAAACGGATATATTGGGCTTTATTGATTTTTTTACGAAAATTCGACAAAAATTATATACCATTAAACGATCAACTCTATAGCTAAGACTACTGCCAAGCATCAGATAAGGGTTTATTTGAAATGAATTTTCTGGAAACATTTTAATAAAATGAAGGACAATGACGGTTGAAACTAAAACTTCAGAGTTTGTAAAACATTCTTCTTAAGACATTTTGTTTCCATAGCCCGTATTAGATTCAAGTTTTTTGCCTAAATGTTGCCAATTTTGACGTTTTAAATCGCGACTTTGACGTTTTGAGGAAAACCCCAATTTATTTTTCTTTAAATGCCTATAACTTTTTTTGTCTTTTGACCTACAGAGCTAAATTTTGTAGGTAATTTACCTATAGCGATATAAACCCGTGTCTCAAATTTGGTTGCCCTTACTTTGTTATTTCCGGCGCTATACATTTTTTTCGAAAGGAAACACAAAATTTTCCGGGAAAACCGCAGCTGATTTTCCTGGCTAACGAACTTATCCAAGTCACTTGTAAAAGGAAGGTGTTCTCCAAATTTAGTAAAAATCGGCCCATTATTTTTTGAGTTATCGGTGTGATACAATATATATATATATATATATATATATATATATATATATATATATATATATATATATATATATATATATATATATATATGTATGTATGTATGTATGTATGTATGTAAACATATAAAAATCAAAACTGACCCTGGATATGTGTTCTAGGGGCCTAATTAGGGCTCATTTAAAGATATTTTTATAAAATTCAAAAGTCGGGATCTCCTCATTAGTGATGTCTTTAATAGAAAATTCACTAAAAGAGAAAAAAGTACAGACGTGGCTCTGTGGGCCACCTAGCTAACGTCGAGTTATCAACGACTGTTCTGTTATAAGTTTGTGTCCAAGCAGAGCCAAATAAATTTGTTCTGTTTGAGAACTGATCCAAATAGCACCAATGGTCATAGTTGTGAAAGCGATTAATAAAAAACTAAAAAAAAAAGATCAAAATGTGTATGAAAACCTTGCTCTAGAAGTTTTCTTAAAGATATATCTTCTCATACATATGACTTCATTAATTCATACTTTTTTTTGCAGGAAAAGATACACCATTAGCAGTTAGTCTTCATGGGAGACCGAGAGAATCAAAACTAGACCAGACACCTGCCCCAGGCGATTATAATCCAGATAAGGCTGAAAAAGTTATACACGATACTTCGCCAAAATTCACTTTTGGGTTAAAAACCAACGTAGAGAAACCTTTAGATACCCCAGGTAATCCAATACATTTTTTTTTATTTACAATAAATTAATATTTTTGTGATGGTGTTTATTACAGTCTCTCTAATTTATTAATTTGACGTTAACTGGTGTGTTTATTAGCATGGGACTTTCAGTTATTTTAACTCTATTAGCTGTATTTAGCAGGGGTTATCAATAAATAGATACCTAGTCGAAAACTAATAGTAGTGAAAGTTATACACTCCAAAATGTGTTGACTTTTTTGTTATAATGATTCTTTGGTGAAACTTTTGGCTTCAGGTCTGTGATATAGAAAAGATACACCCTAATTACTAACAGTTAAAAAAGTAACTTTATATTAACTTATTATGAACTTTCGATTAAAAGAAGACAAATTATATTTAGGTCACAGGTCTACAAACAATAATACTGGGCCACCAGACAATACTAAAGAGCACGACTGTCGTGGTCAGACCTCAGGTCTAAATCTACACACTTTCAGACCGCACCAGCGGACACAATTCCTCTAACTGCCGGTCAAGTAGTCAGTAGTAATCGTAATCTTTTAAGAGAAGGTTGCACACCCGTACATAACGCTGTTCACGATGCCTCTATAGCTATCAGTATATCAAAAAACTGGGCTGGTACCACACATACACCATTATTAGAAAGGGAAGACAAGTGTCTAGAATATGGTCACGTAGACAAGGACGGAAAAACATTTTACATTTGAGTGTATAAGAAAATTGATATTTTTATCTGTGAAGTTTACGTCAACTGAACAGCCACCTGAGAATAATCGCCTATCCTTTCTCACCAACCTATTTGCGTCATTTTCTCGTACGCTGGCCACAATCAAATTTTCCTATTCAACACTTCAGGCACCGACCGACGGTAAACCTTCTTAATTGTATATCCATGACTAACACCGAGTGTTTTTTTAGTTATTAGTATGGAGAAATTGTGTAGGTAGTAGCGAACTGGATCGTCTGGAGGTTCTCTCAGCAGACTTACCGACCGTCGGACTAACGGATCGTTCGTGTTTCTTTCGAGTTTCGGTCCAGTGACATGCGTACAAACCATGATACAAATAACGAGATATATGATATTCAGACTACCTATTTTTAGACCTGCCACGCGCATGGTGTCAAGTGGTGAGTCCAATGCCACAATAAAATGCTGTCGTGCAGTGGGGTTTGACATTTCATCACAACCTCTTAACAAATTACGTATTTTACTAATATTTAAGTGCATACAGTTAGAAGTAATAAAAATGCAAAAGATTAAATTTAGTGTTGCCATCTATATTATCTGAAAAAGACAATATAGGCGTAACTTCAACCGCATTAAACTGACGTATAGAAACTTTTTGATTGCGAATGACTTTGTTTTAAGTGTGTAGTTGGACTTCTATAACGTTACTCACCACGTGATGTCATAGGAGGGGGCGGGGCATATGCGCAATATCATATCTCTTCTAAGTCATTATATTATGCGTACAAACTACCCAATACGAAAAAGTGTTCAGACGCTTGGCGGGCCGATCGGGTAGTGTGTAGGCCCGTATTAATCACTTTTGTGTTTTTCCAATAAGAAATTGGAAGATATTTTCAGGCAAGATTAATAACACTAAAACTGTAGTCTCGTTTTAACATTTTTTTAATTAGAAATGAAAATTATGATTTCGTACGTTATTAATTTATATAACTAACCACAAACAAAAGTATTCAAAATTACGCTGTAATCATTAATAATTTTGCAGAGGCCCCGATTGTAGGTAATTGCAGAAGTCAAATATAAATTTGTCTTTTTTATTGGCACGAAAACGAATACAAATATTTTGAATGCTTTTGATTATAACCTTAAAAAACTATTAACCAATTGACTTACAGGAAGTAAAATTTTGTTGTATAACAGCTCCTAACGCTTATAACACATTCAAAAGATCGAGCAGCCATCGTTATTCGTTTGGAATAAGAACGAGAATACAAAGGCCTTCCGAAACACCTGGTTAGTGCCAAATATAACCTATTGGTATTACTTTTCTCTGCTATTTTGATACTCCGTCTGTTACTTTTTCTTACACCTTCTTTATTTAGAGTTCAACTCATTTTTATTCACTCTTTACCTTCCTTCATTTTCGCAACTTTCTTCTTGGCTTGTTGTTCTCTCAGAATTCATTCCGTGCTTCCTTTTTTCTCAAAGACTATGTCAAATCACTTCTCACCTTTCATTTGCTGCATAAACATTTTTGATTTTCAAGTTAATCATTATTGTTTTTTACTTTCAATTATCTTTAGGAGAATTAAAATTTGACTCTTAGATTGTATCCTTTAACTAAAAGACATTTTACTAGAAAAACACCTCATCTGGGTTCGGGGATGTAAAAAAATTCGAATAGCTTATGTAGTCAAAATAAAACCCAAACCTACTACTATGTTACTAACAACTTTTCATTTATTTCTTTTTCACACAAATATTTCCCTTTTCTTTCTTTCTGATTTCATTTATGCGCCTTATTAGTTAGCTATTCATTTGTTTAATTGTTTTGTTTTAATGTAAAACTTACAGCACCAAATGAATATGACATACCAAAATGCGATAAAGTTTTGCATGATGCGTCACCTCGATACAGTTTCGGAGTGAAAGTAAACGTTGAGAGACCAGCTGAGACGCCGGGTTAGTATTTTATTTTTTTCCATTATTTATTCTTAACAATACAAAACATGTTAAGTAATTTTTGCACACATTTTTTGTTAGGTTACCTTACAAAGTTATTTTCCTTGCCCCTCTACACATTAATTTTATAATGATTACTACTAGGAGCTGTATTTTCTGGAGTCTGTGGCGAGCATCAATAAGTACACATTGGTAAAAATCACCTTGCCAGACAGTGTTTTTTAGTCTTAACGATCGTTTCGATTACAAAATTCGGTTCATCAGAGAACTAAGTCGAATATATCCAAGTAGCTTTGTTAGCGAAACAATCTTCAGGTGCAAAACACGGTTGTGGGCTTTATCAAAGTTTAATTAGTATTATTATTATCATAGTGAAAACTACAGTGAAAAAAATTGAGGATTACTTGGATGAAGGTCTGTTCAAGTTTAGAGCAGGAGAGAAAAGCATTCAATAATATAGATTGTAAAATATTATTTCATATAGGTAACGAAGAGAGCTGGATTGGGTTGAAATGATAAGCGCATTTTTTCAATCTATACAAAAATCAAAGCACCATATAATACACACACACAAAACAATATATATATATATATATATATATATATATATATATATATATATATATATATATATATATATATATATACATATATATATATATATATATATATATATATATATATATATATATATATATATATATATATATATATACAGGGTGTTTCGCATAAGAACCGACACAGAGCAGAGGCATGTAGGGGTACCCAAAATATTGTGATTTAACGCAACTTACCCCTATACTAAGTTGCACCCCTGACAAGTTATAGGCCCTCAAAGTGGGGTTTTTAATTTAGAAAAAAATCAATATCTCAGTTATGCTTGAACTTAGAAGAACTAAATTTGATACACGTTTTTGAGTGTAGCAAGAGCAATAATAGACAGTAATAAGAATTCAATTAAAGCATTTCAAAGGGTTGATAAGGGATGATCCACCCATAATTGGACAGAATTTTTTAACCTATTTGCGGATTCAAAAAGTTATTATTTCATTTTATGGGAAATTTAATTATAAAACTTTTATTACTTTTATTAATTTTCAAAAAACTGTCAACAAAATTCCGAATAACTAAATACATGTATTAGAGTTGTGTTATTTACAATCATCGAAAATTCAAATGTTGGCTATGAAATTTAACGTCAGACTTGACAATCAGGAAAAAGGTTGTAATAAGCATAATTTAATAGAAAAACAAATAACTTAAGCAATAGAAAGAACATAACATTTGCACCCATAAATTACAGAAATTGTTCAAAATGATCACTGTTCTCTCTCAGGCATAAATTTATTCTTAGTCGAAAATTGAAGTCTACTATATCCAACAACCGTTGATTGTTTTTAATGAGTGTGCATTTATGTGTAATGCGGTTCTACAATTCGGCTCGAGACGCAATTAGCGAGGAATACACAAATTCTTTTAACATTCCCCAAAGAGAGAAGTCACATTTGTTGAGGTCTGGCGATCGTGGAGGCCAAACTTGTGGACAATTATTTCCTCTTTCAATCCATCTATCTGGATACTGGTGGTTTAAATAGGCTCTAACCGCAATACTGCAATGAGGCGGTGCTCCATCGTGCATTAACCAATGTTCCAGTTCTAAGTTGTAGAGGCACCTCGTCGAGTAGATCCGGGAGATTTTTTTGGAGAAACTCTAAATAAGTTTTGCCATTTAATCGATTCGGTAAAATAACTGGACCAATTAAATACCGATGAATAATACCGATCCAAACATTTATTTTAAATTCGCGTTGGAAATGTTGAGAATGAGGGTTTACATCAGAATATTCATGATGGTTATGTAAATTTGTAATACCCCTGCGGGTGAAACAAGCCTCGTCAGTAAACAGAATTTTCTTTTGAAAATTAATTTATTGATGGAAAATAAACTGACAGAAATTCACTCGTTTAACCAAATCTTCCAGTAACAATTCTTGCACTTTTTGGATATGATATGGGTGCAGTAAATTACGTCTTATTACTCGGTGAGCAGAAGTTTGCGATATACCAGTTTGTCGAGATAGATTTCTAGTACTAATGTGTTGGTCATCTTCAATTGTATTCAAAATAAGTGCTTCGTCTTGTGCCCTGATAGCAGTAGCACGTTTTCGAGAGTTACTGAAAAACTTGCTTGTTTCTCGAGCCCGTCTTTCAACAATGGCAAATGTTTCTCTATGAGGGATTACGCGATTAGGAAATCCTTTCCGATATTCTTCAACACTTCTTCTGTAGTTTCCTTCACAGAAACCTAACCCTAATAGCATGTCAACTTGTTCGCTAAATGAAAACTTCCCGGCCATTTTCACAACACTCAGCAAATATTACTAAATACAAATTTCTGATTGTCAAGCCTGACGTTAAATTTCATAGCCAACGTTTGAATTTTCGATGATTTTAAATAACACAGCTCTCATACGTATATTTAGTTATTCGGAATGGTCAACATTATAAACATTTCCCGCGAGTTTTTAAATCACGCAGTGCGCCACCGTTGGCAGCTCAGATGTCAAGCTGTCTTGGACATTGATTGTGCGCAAGCCCGACGACCGCGATGAAGAAGGAAGGCGAATGAAGACCGTTAATCATTATATTCGTTTTAAAGACACCGATTCGAGTGCTTCGCTTAGCACGCCGCTCCATCTTGTATATTTGTTATTATTTTTAGTTATTGTAATTAGTGTAAATAGTTAATAGATATTCTGCAGAAATCCACATTGCTTTAATTCTATACAGTCCACTAAATCGATCGAGAACCAGCCAAGAACATCATTACGACGGCAGCAACGCCGTAACCTCCATTGAATTTTGTTGAAAACGACAAAGTTTTTTGAAAATTAATAAGAGTAATAAAAGTTTTAGAATTAAATTCCTCATGAAATGAAATAATAATTTGTCATATTTTAAGGGTGAATCATTCCTTATCAACCTTTTAAAATGCTTCAATTGAATTCTTATTACTGTCGATTATTGCTCTTGGTACACTCAAAATGTGTATTAAATTTAGTTCTTCTAAATTTAGTTCTAATATCTTAGTTTAAGTATAACTGAGATATTGATTTTTCCCCCCACTTTGAGGGCCTATAACTTCTCAGGGGTGCAACTTGTATAGGGGTAAGTTGCGCTAAATTACAATATTTTGGGTTCCCCTATATGCCCCTGCTCTATGTCGGTCCATATATATATATATATATATATATATATATATATATATATATATATATATATATATATATATATATATATATATATATATATATATATCTAAAGTCTCGTTAAAGGCATTGACCTCAGAATTCTATAGGTATTGAAAAACGCAAGTTCCTCGCTAAAACATGGTCTATATTTCACATCTTTTTTGGTACATCTTCAGTAGCCGAAAACTGAACAAAATAAGATAAGCAACCAGCAAGGGAACTACAAAGAGAGGTGTGACAACTCACCCGTATGGCATTTCATTCATAACAAATACACAGGACACGCACAAAACCTTGGTTACATAGTCATATTTATAAGAACATTGTTAAAATGTAAAATTTGAAGTGAGAGAGTTCATGTAACACATGTGGTCCTTGAAACCGGTTGATATGAAGTTGAAGCTAAAATAAAGAAAGGTGTAAGCCAAGGATGACCATTGTCGCCATTTTTCTGTGAGTTATTTATAGGAACTACGATAAACGGGCCGAAGAAGAAGAATCAATATGCGGATGGCATAGAGCTGACAGGAGAGACGGAAAAAAAATGACAAATGATGTTCAATGTATTGGATGGTGTGGAAAGAATAATTTAACATAAAGTCAATGTGGCAAAATATTCTTTTGTTTCTTTTAACGTCGGCCTATTTCCGCGACTATGGCCAATCACCGACGCCAGGGAGCAGTTTCACCTCACTATTCAGGAAATTTTGCCGAACCCCTGCCTTTCTGTAAGGAGGGTAGGGATCTTTAACGTGCCCAACATCGTATGGACAGGGGACCGACGGCTTTACGCCCCCTCCGAAGGGCGGAACGTGCAGACATTCAACTTGCTCAAATACAATGCCAGAACCTCGGTTGATGTTAATATTACAGTTTGTATTGAAAAAGTGAAAGGAGTACCCTGGGATCGAACCCAGTAACCTTCGGTTCAGAGGCACACGTTCTTACCCCTGAACCACCGATGTTCTATGTGGCAAAATAAAAATAATGAATATAAGTAAGGACAGTACTACGACAATGAATATAAAGCTAAAGCGAAAATTTTCACGTAGGTACTTTAAGAATATTATTATGGATACTGCAATGTAGCAAGGAAATAAAAAGAAGCATTGAGATGTCAAATTAGACATACGACAAAATACTCGTTTCACTAATTAACATTTTAACCTGGACATGAGGAAGAGATCCATAAGGTCATACGTATTGTAATGCATGGGGCGGAAAGTTGGACTATGCACAAGCAGCACATGAGGAATGTAAAATGTATATTGATAAAACGACGAATAAAACTTTGCTAAAAGAGGTGAGAAAAGAAAACTGCTTACTTAAAGACATTGAGAGCTGAAAGGTAACATTTAAAAAAATTCTAAGGCACAATAGCTTTCTGACAACAATATTGACAGGAACATACTTGGAAAAGGGAAAAGAGGGGCCCAGAGGAAAACTTTTGGACACCTTGCCCTAATTTATATATATATATATATATATATATATATATATATATATATATATATATATATATATATATATATATATATATATATATATATATATATATATATTGCGAAAACTGAAATAAAAAATATTCGTTCTTG
Source organism: Tillus elongatus (assembly GCA_964006375.1). Lineage (NCBI taxonomy): Eukaryota > Metazoa > Arthropoda > Insecta > Coleoptera > Cleridae > Tillus > Tillus elongatus. The sequence continues at coordinate 24,553,447 of OZ023267.1, forward strand.
AGGCAGCTCGTGTTTAGACTGTGACAATGTTTTATTATTATTACTAGTTTTATATATTTTTGTCTTCAAGTATATTCCGGAACGAATGAATATGACGTATCGAAAGGTGATAAAACTTTGCATAATTCTCTCTCAAAAACCAGCTGAAACTACGATTGACGTTTTGATTTTAATTTTATTTAAAAAAAAGCATAAATTTTAAAAGTTGTCCCAACTATTATTATTTTAGTTTATTAACATTAAAATTTTAGTTTCATGGCCTAGAATTGACTGAATCAGGCTTTTTTTTTGGTTGACCAGCTTCTCTTGAAAAATCTTTAAATAAATCATTTTATAAAAGCCTACGGCTAATGGAACCTGCTTTCCGAGGCCAGCCCACCACTCACACACACACAACTCCGATGTACTCTTTTTATTTTTTTAGCTATTATTGTTATTTCATTTATGTAATTTCTCTCAACCTGCTTTAAATGAAGCCTTCCAACAAAGCTAGATGATATTTAATCCTTTTATAAATCTCTAAATCCTGTGACAAGGCCAGACTTGAAAGAGTCAAAGCTCACAAAACGCTTCTACACAATCCCAGTCAAGAAAACCGTCAAGCATTTAACGACGCAAGAAACCGCTATGTCCGCATTCTTTCTGAGGCAAAAAACTCGTTTAATAACCACATCAAAAACAAAGTGGTCTCAAGCTCCAACGGCAGCAAACCCTTCTGGACTCTTGCTAAATCTATTGGGAATAATTTCTGGAAGAGCACGTTCCCACCTCTTGTTTCAGATGAGTTTTCTTCCATAGATTCTCCACCTGCTGCCCCGAACATATCTACCAGGAAAACAGAGCGAATGCACCCTTTTACTGTCCAGGTCACCAGACATAGAACATCTTGTTATGCCCGCTCTTTTGTCCCGAGGACTTCCAAGTGGTGGGACTCCTTGCCGGCACATGTTTTGCCTTCTCCTCCAAACCTTCAAGTCCAGAATTAACAAGTTGCCTTTTTCCTCCTTGTCGACACCCACGGTACGATAGTATTTAGGCTGTGAGCCTTCGTGGTGTGTTGTTTAAATAAATTAAAAAAATATAAATTAATTTTCAGTTTTGCATTATTCTCTTTCACTGAAAAGCGACTTAAAACACGGGGTTATCCGTTTATATTTTTTTACTCATTATGTCGTTTATTTAACTTTTAAACCTTCTTTCAACAAAGTTATATAATATTTTGCATGAATATTTATTTTATAAATTTATTTTACTATGGATATTATTTGCATTATATTTGGTTTCAAAAATTTTCAGCACCAAATGAATATAATATTCCAAAATGTGATAAGGTTTTACATGATTCTTCACCACGTTATAGTTTTGGAGTAAAGCTGAACGCTGAAAAACCTGCAGATACTCCGGGTTAGTTATTCGTTTACTATAAATTCTTTCTAGCTTTCTACTACTTGCTAAAAATTAAAAGATTTGTTTCTACTTTAACTCAGATATTTATTAAGTCATTTTCAATCAAATTTTATTTTGAAATCTACCTTACCCAGACGATTTAAAGATCGTGACAACAGAAAGTAAAGTGGTAATGTATATTAAATTCCTTAATTTTTGTTGCCCTTACTTGATGACACCGTTGCATTGTAAATACAGGCGTAGAGACTATTTATCTGGCTTAGCAAATGTGCGTTTTCTTTTCTGTAACCTGTTTCGCCGCTTAACAATATCATCAGACAGAAAATAGTGCTGTCAAACAGCAAAACAAACACAAACATTTGTGAAGCCAGGCATTTATTTTCACGTCTGTACTTAATGTATATTAAATAAGGATAATCCTATTTTAAAACTTCAATTCAAACTCAACTGTGCTAGGCATTGATTTATATTTGTTTTTCTATTCACCTAGTCGATTATTTTCTGTTACTTTATTTTTATCTATTTGTTATTTGTTTTGTTTTGTTTTTTATATTAATTTATTTTATATATTTTAGCACCAAACGTTTATGATGTACCAAAAAGCGACAAAGTTTTACACGATTCTTCGCCAAGGTACAGTTTTGGGGTAAAAACAAATCATGAAAAACCTTCAGATACGCCCGGTTAGTTTTTTTCTTTTGTGCCTTATTAGCTGTAAGAAATTTAATTATACATCGCCATATCTGTTATTATAGCATGTGTTTGTTAATTACACTTGCATTAATTATATTCCAGCACCAAATGTTTACGATGTGCCAAAATCTGATAAAGTCTTACACGAATTCTCACCAATGTATAGTTTTGGACTCAAAGCAGATTTAGAAAAACCATCAGAAACACCTGGTTAGTTGGCGCTTTGTTTAACAATATCACAATAATTAACAATAATAACATAAAAAAATAATTTGCATTTAAAAAACACAAAGATTTGTATTGTATTCTGTTTCTATAACGTCGACCTATTTTTGCGGCTGTGACAAATCACCGACACTGGCTGGGGAGCAGTTTCAAATCACCAGCGTAATAATTTTGCAAGGCAGTTTTTTTTTGTAAGCAGGCAAGGGATCATTTACGTAATCAACATTGCATGTTACACGTGACCAACGGCCTGAGGCCATCTTTAAAAGGTGGAACTTGCATGCATCGAATTTGTTGAAACTCTATGCCACAACCTTGGTAGTTGCTAATTTTTAGTACGTGATGAATGAATTAATTTATAATAAATCTTGGAAAAGCATGGATAATTTTTCATTATTCTCTTTAGTTCAATACATGCTTTGGTGCTATCTTTCTGGTTGTAGAATATTATATTACAAGATTTCATTTTCCGTGAGACTTTCTATGCTTTTAAGGCTCGCCTATTTCTACAGCAGTGTTCTGTTGGCGTTAAATTATTCTTTGGGCTGTAAAAGTGCAACTTCTTGTTCCAATGACAATCTGTGTAAAGCAAACTTCATCTTGTTCTCAAGGCACCGTCTTCTTTTGAAGGTTGACGATGAGCAGGGGTATGTAACATTTGTTCAGTACTGCTCTATGAGACTGTCTGACGAGCACTTGAACCACTCTTTTAGATTCCGAAGTTACGACTTTCTTCTTGCTCGTACACGGTGTCTACCAATGATTTAACCTGAGCTAATGTTTTGTAGTAGCGGATATCTTTCTCTTCTCATAAGGTGGCCTCGATGTTGTGATTACCCCCCCACCCCTTTATTTCTGTCCTCAACACAACTTTCTTTGTTAATTTTTGTACGACTTCCTTGTTGGTAACTCTATCCATATAAGATATTTAGAGTATACTTCTACACAGTGACACCTCATGTGCCTTTATTCCTTTCGGCGTCTGTTTAGCTAGGGTTGAAGCTGTTATTCCAAATAAGGTGACGGTAAATGTATAATACCTCAACATCTGGTATATTGGTCTCATTGCTTAGAGCTAAGTTGCAAAGGAGTTGTTTCATATTTAGAATTGGACACGTTCCCTTTTGGTACTTGCCTCCAATTATACTTCAGTTGATGAGGTATTATGTATATATATATATATATATATATATATATATATATATATATATATATATATATATATATAATTATTCCTATCATTCACCCACTCTATCTATCATTGGCCATTTTTTCCCTCAGGACTCGTCCGCGTCTTTGACGCCCCGATAGCACTGCAGCCTTTGGCTTAATGTGCATGCCCTTAGTGTTTTCTACTCCACCCATTCCAAAATCACTGTTCCTTGAACTAGTCTGCACAGCGCTTGGTAGGGTAAAGTTTTATATTGCTTTGTCTCCGGTCTAGACTGACCGTAGGTCAGTAGTCTTTTGCACTCCAGAGCTTTACACTTGCACAAGATGTGCTGGGCTGATTTCCCCCCCCCCCTCGCCTCAGAGTCTGCATGCGAGGTCTCCCTCGAACCGCCCCATTTTATGCAGGTGTTTCTTGACGGCTATGTGTCACGTCAAGAGAGCTGTTATGTTTCTGAGCTGTCCTCCGCTAAGATTTAACATCCCCACAGCTCTCTTTGAACTGGGTTTGTCAATTGCTGACTTCCCATGTCTGAGCCTTGGACAGTCTGCCCAGTACACCTTGTGTTCGTTTCTGACCCAGGACTTAATGTCTCCCCTGACCGTGCTCTTTATCACGCACAGAACCGGTTCTGGTCCCAAATATGGTTCTGCTGACCCTCTCTTCGCGAGACTGTCAGCTTCTTCATTGCCTTTGACCCCCGAGTGACCCGCCACCCAGGTGTGGGTGACGTCATTCTGCCCATCCAGGTCCCTCGTCTTGTCTTGGCACTCACTTACCAGCCTGGAATTTACCCGTGGGCTACTTGGAACCATAAGGGCTGCTTGGATGCCTGCGGCTATGAGGATCTGCTTGTGGGTGTAGCCCCTCCTCTTGTTCTCCCGCACGCAGTGCAGGATGGCGTACATTTCGGCCTGAAAGACCGTCGCATGGGCTCCGAGGGAAATACTATGACTTACCCTCGGTCCTTCCGAATAAACACCTGCCCCCGTCCCACGCTCCTCGCCGGATCCATCCGTGGACCAAATGAGCGCGTCCCGTTGTAAGCCCCGCGTCTCCTCCCGCCATGCCTCGCGATCGGTGATTTCCACTGTAAAATTGTTTTCCCTGCAGATTCGCGGGCTCGCGAAGTCTCACCTCATTTCAAGCATGGGTTCCTTCACTATCTCCTGAATTTTTCAGTAGTCCCTGAAGCCTGGGTTGATCTTCAGTCTACCATTGCAGGCTAGTCTGTATAGCCCTAGCCTGGCCTCCCCAATGATAACACCTCCATGGCAGCTGTTGGGTCTGAAATCACGGCCCCTGTGATGGCCAGGCAAGCCATCCTTTGGGTCTTGCCTAGTTTTTGTTTGGCACTGGATTGTGTCACCTTAGGCCACCAGACCAGGGCTGCGTATGTTAACGATGGTCTGACCACCCTAGTGTACAGCCAGTGGGCCATACTAGGTCTTAGTCCCCACGTTTTCCCATATAGCCGCCTAGTGATGGCTAGGGTTATAACTGCCTTGCGCAGTATTTTTTCAACATGACCATTCCAGGTTAGGTTAGAATCCAATACGACCCCAAGATATTTTACCTCCCTGGCCATTGTGATGTTTCTACCGTATAGAGTGAGAGTTCCGTGGCTCTCCCACTTTCTCCTCCTTGTGAACGGTATGACGGTTGCTTTCTCGGTGCTCACCCAGAGCCTTTGGGCAACCGTCCACCTTTCCACCACTTTCGGTGCTGTCTGAATGCGCTCCCACACTGACTGTGTAACCTTTCCTCGGACTATGATGGCAATGTAGTCCGCATAGCACTGTACCTCGTACCCCCTCCCGACAGCTTCCCTAGCAGGCCATCCACGATAATGCACCAGAGCAGGGGCCATGGTTACTGTTATGTTTGACGTTAGCTTTTCGGTAAAAGAAGAAATTTTATTTTAGACACTCTCATATTTTATCTTTATAGGTTGCTGATGTGACAAATCCATTTTAAAATTAATTTTAAGGTTTACATTATTATCTTTCATTGAAAAGCGAATTAAATCACCGGGTTACCCGTTTATTTTTTCACCTATTAGTCGTTTATTTAATTTTTAGTGAATTTTCTTAAAAAAAATTCACTAATGAGGAGATCCCGACTTTTGAATTTTGAAAAAATTTCTTCAAATGAGCGCTAATTAGGCCCCCCAGAACACATATCCGGGGTCGGTTTAAATTTTTATATGTTTATATATATATATATATATATATATATATATATATATATATATATATATATATATATATATATATATATATATATATATATATATGTGTGTGTGTGTATCACACCGATAACTCAAAAAATAATGGGCCGATTTTGATTAAATTTGGTGAATAAATTCCTTTTGCAAATGGCTTGGATAAGTTCGTTAGCCAGGAAAATCGGTCCAGGTTTTCCCGGAAAATTTTGTGTTTTCTTTCGAAAAAAATTTATATCTCCGGAATTAACAAAGTAAGGGCAACTAAATTTCATATTCGGATTTATTTCATTATAGGCAAGTTACTTACCAAAATTTAGCTTCGTAGGTTAAAGGATAAAAAAGTTACAGGCATTCAAAGAAAACTAAATTTGGATTTTCCTCAAAACGTCAAAATTGCGATTTTAAACGTCAAAATTGGTGAGTACATTCCTTTCGCAAGTCGCTTGGATAATTTTGTTAGCCAGGAAAATCCGCCGAGGTTTTCCTGGAAAAATTTGTGTTTTCTTTCGCAAAATATTTATATCTTCAAAATTAACAAAGTAAGGGCAACCAAATTTGGTAAGCTGGTTTATATCGTTATAGGTGTGCCACCTACCAAAATTTAGCTCTGTAGGTCAAAAGACAAAAAAGTTATGAGCATTTAAAGAAAAATAAATTGGGGGTTTCCTCAAAACGTCAAAGTGACAATTGAAAACGTCAAAATTCGCAACATTTAGGCAAATAACTTGAATCTAATACGATCTATGGAAAGAAAATGTCTCAAGAAGAATGTTTTACATACACCGAACTCTTAGTTTCAACCGTCATTGTCCTTCATTTTACTAAAATATTTCCAGAAAAACGGATTTTTTCAGTAACACTTTTGGTTTACTTTTGGAAATTTCTGTACGTTTTCAAACAATCAAGTTATTTTGATGAAACATGGCACATTGTTTTTACTATATATGTTATACTGGTAATCAAATTTGATGCCTGCTTTTTCTATATAGGTTATACTGGTAACCAAAATTGATGTCTGCTTTCTTAAAAAGAAAACACACATATTTGCAATAAAAACATTTTTATGAAAATTCACTACCATAACGCACTTGCTGCGTCCCGAGATTTAAACCTTCTTTAAATTAGGCCTTTCAACAAAGTTATATAATATTTTGCATGAGTATTTATTTTATAAATTTATTTTGCTATGGATATTATTTGCATTATATTTGGTTTCAAAAATTTTCAGCACCAAATGAATATGATATTCCAAAATGTGATAAGGTGTTACATGATTCTTCACCACGTTATAGTTTTGGAGTAAAGCTGAACGCTGAAAAACCTGCTGATACTCCGGGTTAGTTATTCGTTTACTATAAATTCTTTCTAGCTTTCTACTACTTGCTAAAAATTGAAAGATTTGTTTCTACTTACCCTATAACTTGGATATTTATTAAGTCATTTTCAATCAAATTTTTATTTTGAAGTCTCTACATTACCTAAACGATTTAAAGACCGAGACAACAAAAAGTAAAGTGAAACCGTTTCATAGTAAATAGAGACGTAGAGACTATTTATCTGTTTTCGCAAATGTGCGTTTTCTTTTCTGTAACCGGTTTCGCTGCTTAATAATATCATCAGACAGAAGATGATGCTGTCAAACAGAAAAACAAAAACAAACATTTGTGAAGCCAGGCAATTATTTCCACGTCTGTACTTAATGTATATTAAATTAACATAATCTTATTTCACAACTTTAATTAAAACTCAACTGTGCTAGACATTCATTTATATTTGTTTTTCTATTCATCTAGTCGATTATTTTCTGTTACCTTATTTTTGTCTATTTGTTATTTGTTTTGGTTTTGTTCTTTATATGAATTTATTTTTATATATTTTAGCACCAAACGTTTATGATGTACCAAAAAGCGACAAAGTTTTACACGATTCTTCGCCAAGGTACAGTTTTGGGGTAAAAACAAATCATGAAAAACCTTCAGATACGCCCGGTTAGTTTTTACTTTTGTTGCTTATTAGCTGTAAGAAATTTAATTATACATCGCCATATCTGTTATTATAGCATGTGTTTGTTAATTACACTTGCATTAATTATCTTCTAGCACCAAATGTTTACGATGTGCCAAAATCTGATAAAGTTTTACACGAATTCTCACCAATGTATAGTTTTGGACTCAAAGCAGATTTAGAAAAACCATCAGAAACACCTGGTTAGTTGGCGCTTTGTTTAACAATATTACAATAATTAACAATAATAACATAAAAAATAATATGCATTTAAAAAACACAAATATTTGTATTGTATTCTGTTTCTATAACGTCGACCTATTTTTGCGGCTGTGACAAATCACTGACACTGGGGAGCAGTTTCAAATCACCAGCGTAATAATTTTGCCAGGCAGTTTTTTGTAAGCAGGCAAGGGATCATTTACGTAATCAACATTGCATGTTACACGTGACCAACGGGTTAAGGCCATCTTTAAAAGGCGAAACGTGCATGCATCCAATTTGTTGAAACACGAAGCCATAACCTTGGTAGTCGCTAATTTTCAGTACGTGATGAATGAATGAATTAATAATAAATCTTGGAAAAGCATGGATAATTTTTCATTATTCTCTTTAGTTCAATACATGCTTTGGTGCCATCTTTCTGTTTGTAGAATATTATATTACAAGATTAGATTTTCCTTGGGGATTTCTGCTTTCTCTGGTTTCAAGGCTCGTCTATTTCTATAGAAATGTTTTGTTGACGTTGAATACTTCTCTGAGCCGTAAAAGTGCATCTTCTTGTTCTAATGACCATTTGTGTAAAGCAAACTTCATCTTGTTCTCAAGGCACCGTCTTCATTTGAAGGTTGACGATGAGCAGGGGTATGTAACATTCGTTCAGTACTGCTCTATAAGGCTGTCTGATGAGCACTTGAACCACTCTTTTAGATTCCGAAGTTACGATTTTCTTCTTGCTCGTACACGGTGTCTACCGATGATTTAACCTGAGCTAATATTTTGTAGTAGCGGATATCTTTCTCCTCTCATAAGATGGCCTGGATATTGTAGCTTCACCACTATCTAGATTGGCCATGGTTAGCGTTATGTTTGATGTTAGCTTTTCGGTAAAAGAGAAATGTTATTTTAGACACTCTCATATTTTATCTATATAGGCTGCTGATCTGACAAACCTCTGCAGATCTTCAATACCATGTCCCATGTACAATTATACCACAACAAATCGGTAACAGTTCCAACATAAACTCAGGGGGACTGGTGAATGAAAACGGTGACACAACCATACAACTGCTGGCAACTGTTGGCAACTGTTGGTGCCTGGTGAACTCGGCCAAAATGCCTATCTTATAGTGGTTTCTGAATACATATACAGTAAGAGAGAAAAAGAGAGTGAAAGCGAGAGAAATAGTGAAAGAGAGAGAGAGGTGACATTCTTGTCGTAGTACTCTTTTAATTTCAATGTCATATGTTTTTTTTCACAGCGTAGTTTGCAACCTGCCTACAGTTCCTCTATATAATCCTGATGTATCGTATACCCACTTGTTTTTACTAAGGATTTTAAAAGTTATTCAGTAAATAGGGTAACAATTATAAATTCAAAAAATTTCTCATTCGTTATATATTGGATACCTTACATTTCCTTTTCTGTTGTGTTCGGCATTGAAGGATTTGTTTTTTTTTTGTTTTGTTTTTACATTTCACAGCTATTAACATAGTTGGTTTGTCTGTGTTGTTTGTAATTCGTGGCTTGTTCGTGCTTTTATCTGAGGTTGCGTAACCTTGTTCAAAACCAATGTTAGTATATAGATAAGTTACCAAAGGAACACCATTCAGATTGCTACAAGGTCCTATTTGAAAATGTCTAACGCAGCTGTAGACGAAACGTTGGGTAGTACCAACAAACGATCACTTATGAATTAGCCAAAAAAGGCAACAGCAACAGCTTCACATTCTTTAATTTTTACGTTTTTTGGCTTCGAATCAATCTATTTTGTTGATTTACACACCAACGTCCATTTATGGAACAAGAGAAATATCTGGGGGTTACCCTAGATAAGAAGCTCAATGTCCAGTTGGAGATTGTAATCCGCAGGGTCAAACTGTCCCTGTGGATATGCCGAAGAATCTGTGGAAATAACTGGGGAACAAACCCCCAACAGATGTACTGGCTCTATGTAGTGGTTATCAGACTAATGATAACATATGGAGCCATAGTATGGTGGCCTAAGGCAAATAGTAGTATCGCGAGGGCCAACTGGCTCACCTACAGAGACAAGCTTGTCTGATAATAACTGGCGCGATAAGCATCAGCCGCTCTGGAGGTCCTCCTAAACATTCCACCTCGTCACATTTGGTTGGAGAGGGAGGCTAGGTGGACAATGTACAGATTAAAACAAACGGCCGACAGCATGCCGAAGGAAATCAGTCTGGGAGGGTCCGGACTTCTCGATGACATTGAGAGTCATGAGATTCTGGGAATGATCTCAGACTTGATGCCTACAAAGATCAGCAGAGATCTGTCTTTCAAGACAGTCATTCCGGAAAGGGAGGACTGTGAACGAAACCAAAACCCTATTGAGGGCCGATCTCTGCTGGTATACAGACGGCTCCAAAATCTAAAGGGGGACAGGAGCCGGCGCATATGCGAGCAACACTGATGCTAGATTATCAACTAGCCTCGGAAAATATGCAACCATGCACCAGACAGAAGTGTATGCCATCGAGATGTGTGCAAGTGAAATTATACAAAATCAGTGCACACACAAATCTATAAAAATATACTCAGACAGCCAAGCTGCAATAAAGGCACTTGCTTTCTACGGTTGCAATTCAAAAACATTATGGAACTGTAAATCTGTCATCAACGAACTGGGCAGCTGCAATGAGGTGTCGCTGGTCTGGATACCGGGTCACTCGGACCATGATGGCAATGTAGCAGCCGCGGCGCTTGCCAGGGGTGGTTTCCAGGAGGTCTTTATCGGACTAGAATCTGTGCTGGGGATAACATCATGCACAGCAAAACGCACCTTAAAGACCTGGACAGAAATAATGACAATCCAGCAATGGCAAAATCTCCAGAATTAGCTCACTCTAAGTCCTTCATAAATGGCCTGTCAGAGTCAAGTCCTGAAAAGCTTCTAGAGATAAACAGACAACAACTGAGTACTCTCGCCGGCCCTTTATACGGGGCACTGCCGCTTGCGTCACCACATGCACCGAATTGGCGTCGGTCAGGTAGCTAAGTGCCGGCTATGTATGGAGAGTGACGAAACAGCAGAGCTTGTGCTGTGTTACTGTCCAGCTGCGGACACCTGCTCTCTGATAAGACAAAGCTTGCTCCAGAAGATCTGGGTCAACTTTCGCCCACAAAGATTATCGACCTCTTTTTTTCCTCCCTCAGGGCTCGTCCGCGTTTGCCGCTCACATAGCACTGCAGCCTTTGACTTATTGTGCATGCCCTTAGTCTTTTATACTCCACCCATTCTAGAATCACTGTGCCATGAACTAGTCTACAGAGCGATTGGTAGGGTGAAATTTTGTATTGCTCTGTCTCTGGTCTAGACTGACCGTAGATCAGTTGTATTTTGCAATCAGAGCTTTACACTCGCACAAGATGTGCTGGGCTGATTCCTCCCCCTCGCCGCAGATTCTGCATGCGTGGTCCCCCTCGAACCGCCCCATTTTATGCAGGTGTTTCTTGACGGCCATGTGTCCCGCCAAGAGTCTTGTTATGTTCCAGAGCTGTCCTCTGCTAAGATTTAGCAGCTCCACAGTTCTCTTTAAACTAGGTTCGTCAATTACTGACTTCCCATGTCTGAGCTCTGGACAGTCTGCCCAGTACATCTTCTGTTCGTTTCTGACCCAGGACTTAATGGCTATCCTGGCCGATTATCGATCTCTGCAGGAGGCTCGATTTGTTGAGCGAAATATAGACAATTAGGAGTGAGCCACAACAGACCTTAAGGTCGCAGTGGATGGACCGGTATAGCCCATTCACAATTTCACCTAACCTAACCTACACTCCAACGTAAAAGTGTCAACCTTTCCACAGCAAAATCTTCGTTGTGTGAGTTAATATTTTTTCAACCTTGCAATTTTAAAATATCTTTAATTTTACAAAAAAAAATATCTATAAACTGTTTGATAAATTTCTTTGCTGCGTTTGGAAGCTACTTATGAAAGGAAAAAGGTTTCAGGTGATACAAAAATGTATCACGTTTCTTGATAAAATATATTTTGTAAATAACAGATTTAAGAAAAAAATCCCTTTTCTTTTGTAAAATATAATCTACTGAAATTTAGATGGCTAAGCTTAAGTTGCTTAGCTATGTAAATATGTGTCCATATTTGTATGCAAATAATATACTAAATTAATTTGCTATATAAGTTTCTTAATTCTCAAAAATATTTACAAATTAAACGGCTTTATATGCTAACGATTATAACTGTCACGTCTTAAAATACATTTTTCAATCACTGCTATTTGCTTTTCGTTCCACAGCACCTAATGTGTATGATGTACCTAAAGCAGACAAAGTGTTACACGAGCATTCACCACAATACACGTTTGGAAGCAAGACCCAGCTAGAGAAACCTTTCGACACGCCTGGTTGGTTGTTATATTTTCATTTACAAATTGCCTTTCCCCTTCATCATGTTCTTTTGGAAACTAAATTTATTCAATACAAATAATGTATCTAACCATTAATTAAACTCTTTTACTTGCAGTTCCTTTTTAACGTTTGTTATATGAACCAAAAATACTAACAACTTTAATGACATGCGCAAATCGATTACTATTTTACATTTAATTTATAATATGCACTATTTTTTCCCAACAGCACCTAACGTATATAATGTACCAAAGTCAGACAAAGTATTGCACGATAGTTCTCCAAAATACAGTTTCGGAAGCAGAACACAGCTAGAAAAACCTTTGGATACACCTGGTTAGTTATTACGAAGAACAAATACCCCCTCAAATTATTATTCTTTATTCTCTAATGAACTAGTTTTCCTGATCTTAAGTAAGAATGGTTTACGATACTAACAAAACGCGTATACTAAATATATCATCAAATTCTGATCATCTGGTGTAAGTAGATAAACAAAACTAATAAAACGTACAGCTTGTCGAGTACAGAAAGATATGTGAGAATGAACCGTGCTTAAATTCGCATAAAATACCTAATCCCTCCTAGGGCCGTAGCCAATACCAATTTTAAAGTCAGACACGTTCTGCTCAATTTTGGTATCAATACTTGCAGTTTGGCCGCTCATATCACTTGCTCAGTTAAAGTAATGGTGCAGAAAAATATTTAGATGGAATTCATTTTCAATTAAGATATTTAATGTAGCGTCTGTAATTTTGGCAGCATCTAAATTTTTGTAGTCACTGTCAGCGGCGACTTTTTTACGTTTCCATATTTAACATTCCTGGTTCCATCTTCCATCTTAGTAAACCACCACGCGATACACTTTTGAAGATTAGCCAAAATAGACCTGCAAACTGTTTTCACACATCCCTTGATTATTTAATTTTGTATTTCCGGGCACCAATACTTTGCGCTTTGTGAAATATGAGTTACCATGTCTTATTTCTTGTTTGTGTATTCAAACAGATTATGAGATCAACCTTTTCCCCCCCTTAGTGCTCGTCCGCGTCTTTGCCGCCCCGATAGCACCGCAGCCTTTGGTTTACTGTGCATGCCCCTTGTCTTTTCTACTCCACCTATTCCAAAATCACTGCCCCTAGAACTAGTATGCACAGCGATTGGTAGGGTGAAGTTTTATATTGCTCTGTCTCCGGTCTATACTGATCGTAGATCAGTTGTCTTTTGCGATCCAGAGCTTTACACTCGCACAAGATGTGCTGGGCTGATTCCTCCCCTAGTCGCAGAGTTTGCATGCCAGGTCCTCTCGAACCACTCCATTATATGCAGGTGTTTCATGACAGCCATGTGTCCCATCAAGAGTCCTGTTATGTTCCTGAGGTGTCCTCTCCTAAGATTTAGCAGCTCCACAGCTCTTTTTGAACTATGTTTCCTAATAATCCCCATGTCTGAGCCCTGGAAAATCTGCCCAGTATGCCTCTTGCTGGTCCCTGATCCAGGACTTGATGGTTCCCCTGGCCATGCCTTTCAACACGCCCAGGACCGGTTCTGGTCCCATAAATGGTTCTGGTGATCCTCTCTTCGCGAGACTGTCAGATTCTTTATTGCCTTCGACCCTCGAGTGACCCGGCATCCAGATGAGGGTGATCCTATTCTGCCCAGCCAGGTCGCTCGTCTCGTCTCGGCATTCATTTACCAGCCTGGAATTTACCCATGAGCTACTCTTAAGGACTGCCTGGCGGTCTGTGGCTATGAGTATCCGCTTGTTGGTGCAGCCTCTCCTCTTGTTCGCTCGCACGCAGTGCAAGATGGCGCACATTTCGGCCTGAAAGAAGAAGAAATCAACCTTGTTTTTTCAATCTTCTAATATATAATTTCCCCAAAAACCTAGTTTGTTGATTGCCAAAAACTGAACTACCTGCATAATATATTTTCCATAGTTTCGATTTTTTTTTTAATTCACTTTGGTTAAGCAAAGTTGCCACACAGTTGGGAGCACTTATTCTTTGAATTTTGTCTTCACATATAGATACTGCTTCAATATCCGGGGATGTTTTCTTATGTTAAGGGAAGCCACATTCTGAATCTGAAGCATTTTTCCAATTCCTGAAACCTGCGTCAGTGTAGGAAGTTTGTTTGCTTCTATGCAGTAGACATTATTGACATTTGTAGCATCCTTTTTTACAAAATATTTCAACTATTTAAATGGTTTGAACCAATATTTTATCGTCTTGGATATTTATTCAAAATAACTTTCCTGATTGACTCCAAGTTGAGCTATATCATCAGAAATTTCACAACTAGTACGAAGATTATTTGGCTTCTACTTGCACTTGTAGGAGGTCTGACTACTGGATCTTCTGCATGTACTGAGTTGATTTTATTCAACTTCCTTATCAAGTCGCTGCTTTACTGCCATTTTTAGAAGAAAGGTTTTATATTCATACTATGATACCACCTTCATTTATTTAATGGTTGTCGGTTAGACGATTGGAAATAAGTAAAATAAAAAAATGAGAAAACAATAAAGAACGCAAATAACCAGACTCTATGGCTTGTGCTATGATGTGCAATTTTTGGAAAATACGGAATATACCTTTTGGTTATTTTTAAGGTAGGGCATTAGAATTTTAAGGTAACGCATTGCCCGAAAGTGCCCCCACTGAGTAATGCCCTCTTCTCCACTCCATTCTTATCACTATTTCACTGAATATTTAGTAAGGTGAATTTAGGCGAGCACAGTTCCCACAGTGGCGTGGTAAAACCTTTTTAGGAATAATTATGGAATTAGGATACCATTCATGCATTAATTTGTAGCTAATATGTTGTCAGTAAACAACTTATTTATGATTCATTGTATGTTATATTATGAATTTATTTTTATCAATGGTTCAAACTGTTTTAACTGTAGCATGTGATTATATTGAGCACGTACATTGACAGATATTCCATAATTTTATCACTAAATGGGGGGACTTGCTCTTTCTTGTGGGCGGCAAGTGTCATTCGCACGGCTCTTTCTTATTTGACAAGCTGTACAGGTGATCCATATAACCTGTGTAGCCTGCATAAGTTTTTAATTTTTTGGTTTACAAAAAAATTGAAAAATTTTAGCGAAATTTAGGGAATTTGGTTCTAAGTTTAATTCATATTTTAGAAAAACACTTATTGAGCAGCGGGCTTTTAAAATATAAACTAAACATTTATTTTTATTAATAGAGCACCTAAATATCATTGGTATTTTTGTAATCTACTGTTTTTTTTTCATTGCGCTTATCGATTATATTATTAGTTAATTTGTAATCTATTGTCGATTGAATTAGTTGCACTAATCGGTGAGATTCGGGGTGGAGCGAAGACGAGCTCAGGGTATGTCCCTTCTTCTTTGGTCTCTCTTCGTGGACGACCTCGTGGTCATCCTCGCGCTGTGAGAGATAGAGAGAGAGAGGCTTAGGCATATGCTCTAGTCATTTGGAAATCTGGAACCGCGTTCTCACTTGCCTGAGCTAATTCCACCTAAGGATGAGGTGAATACTTTTGTGGTTACAAGTCTCTGAACTGTAATTCTGACCTGGAAAAAGCAATCCACAAGGCGAAGTAGGTCCTGTACACCTGTCGCAGAATTATGTAGTAATTTCGGGAACTAATCCTTACACAACTACTGGCTGTATGTATCTGTCATAATACCATCTATAGCTCTCTAGTTTTGGGGGAGAGAAAGCACCAAACCAACTTCACCAACTTGCAATGGCCGGCATACCTTACATTCAGTGACGTCATTAGCAAAACGAAATTTGTGGCTCTAGAAGTCCTTCTTAACATCCCTTCCCCCCACATACTTTTGAAAATAGAGGCAAGATGAGCTTCTTGACAAATTAGACAAGCGGTTATAAGCTTGTCGAGGTATATTACTGCGGGCCATATCGCTCTTAAGTAAGATATAAGAAATCATACTGTATTTGGTATGCTATCAGATGTTATGCCAACTTTTATCAACTACTACCTGCCTTTCACCGTCCATATTCTAGATACGAGGGAAGATCAATAAGTCCGTGACTTGTTGAATTTCCCGCCTCTTCACAAGAAGGGCAACACTGCTCCTGTCAACAAGCATCTGTCAGTTGACTCTTGACAAATCTTAAACAAGCTGCGTCATTTAGTTTGTGTTAGATAGCCATCGAAAGCAGACAACCTCTTGAGTTATAACGAAAATGGAGAAAAGTGAGTCAATCACTCAAACCAAGGCTAAGCTTGATAAATACTATGTAGACTCTGCACCATCAATTTCCATGGTAAAAAAGTGGTTTACTGAATTTCGTTGCGGCGGTACAAGCACAAATAACGCCGAACGTTCTGGACGTCCAGTTGAGGTCGCTACACCCGAAACAATTGAAGAAATTCACGATATGGTGTTGGCCGATCGGAGATTGAAAGTGCGAGAGACTGTGGAAGCCATATGCATATCACATGGCTCAGTGGTTTCGATTTTGCATGATCACTTGAGTATCAGAAACCTATCCGAAATATGGGTGCCGTGTTTGCTCATAATCGACCACAAACGCAATCGTGTGACAACTTCGAAGGTGTGTTTGGCGTTGTTCAATCGCAATAGGGGCGAGTTTTTGCGCCGTTTCGTAACCGTGGACGAAACATGGCTTTACCACAACACACCAAAGACCAACCAGCAGTCAAAACAGTGGGTTTCTTCGTGCGAATCGGCGCCGAAGAAGGCCAAGGTGGGTTTGTCAGCCAATAAAGTCATGGTGACTGTTTTTTGGAATTGATGCGGTACAATCCACATTGAATACCTTCAAAAGGGAAGAATAATCAATGGCGAATATTATACCAACTTATTGGACCCATTCAGTGACGATTTGAAGAAAAAACGACCGCATTTGGCCAAGAAAAAGTTCTTTTCCACCAAGAAAATGCAATGGTGCACACATGTGTAGTCTCCATGGCGAAATTGCATAAATTGGGCCACGAATTGCTCCCTCATCCGCCCCATTCTCCGGATTTAGCGCTGAGTGACTATTTGTTGTTTACAAACTTAAAGAAATGGCTCGGAGGAAAGAGATTTGACTCCAATGATGAAATCATCTCACAAACAATTACCTATTTTGAGGACCTCGACAAATCTTATTTTTTGGAAGGGATAAAAAATTGGAGAAACGTTGGACGCAGTGTATAGAGCTCAAAGGATACTCTGTTGAGAAAAAAAATGATTTTTTTGTCAAAAAACCTGCGTTTCATCGAAACAGTCACGAATTTATTGACCCGCCCTCGTAAATGTGCGTAGGATCATAATTTTATTGACATATTGAGAGCAGATTGATATTGGTACACAGGCGGATTTAAAATAAAATCGGGAACGGGCACCGCTAAATATTGTGCCAACACTCAGATTAAGCTCTCAGTTAGCCGCGAAAAATATGCCGCAGTATCTGAATAAAAAATTTGCAATAATGATTTGTGCCTCTAAAAGCTAGAACTTCTGCATTCTAGGCATATATAACTACACTTTGAGAACCTCAATCACCACAACACATCTTTTTAAAGACCTGACGAGCGTTTCACTAACAAAGTTAGCGTCATCAGAGGATGAAAAATTGTAACTACTTACTACTAAACATCACCTTTTATACTGAGTCTTAGGTAAAGAACGATAACGAGAGGGAGACTAAATCGCAGGCAAATTTTCTGTGGATTGTGTTTTAATTGCCGAAAGATGTTTTCAAACTTCCCTTGTAACTTTATCTGACAAGTTTCGGAATGTTTATCTGTATCAAAGACAGAGCGAAAACAGAGGACTACAAACCAGTGGCGGAGCTCGGTTTAAGGAAATTTTGTTTTTTATTGCCTTAGAAATATAAATACTTTCGTACGCATCTAGCTTCGATGGCTGTCTAACATTTTTTATAAGTTTCACCATAAACATAGATAAAGACAATCTCAAACTTATCAAAAATTTTAGACAGCCAGCGAAGCTAGATGTGGACAAAATTATTTATATTTCCAAGGCAATAAAAAACAAAAGTTCCTTAAACCGAGCTCTGCCACTGGTTTGTAGTCCTCTGTTTGCGCTCTGTCTTTGATAGAGATAAACATTCTGAAACTTGTCAGGTAAAGTTATAAAGGAGGTTCAAAAACCTCGTCCGACAATTCAAATAAAATACACAGAAAATTTGCCTGCGATTTAATCTCTTGGTATCGTTCTTTACCTAAGACCCAGTATGACAGGTGATGTTAGTAGTAAGTAGTTATAATTTTTCATGCTCTGATGAGGCTAGCTTTGTTAGTGAAACGCTCGTCAGGTCTTTAGAAACATGTGTTGTGGTGATTACGGTTCTCCAAGTGTACATATCAGTGCTCATCACAGGTTGCAAACTTCACTTAGTACTGTCATATAGCCAAGGTGCCCTGAAAGTACCTGAATCCCATCGTTGTAACTCCAGAACTGTACGGGACTGCCAGCTTCCTCTAACTCAGCTATGCAGTTACGTGAGGACTCAGATTTTAAGTGCAATGAACTGGTGGATAAAAATGTTGCAGAAGAGGATTTGTCGGGCTGGAACCTCCGCTTTTATAGCATCCAACTTAGCCAAGAAAACAATTACCACCTAGTTGGGAGTTAGTGCTTTAATATTGGCAAGGACTACCCATAACCTCGGTGGTTCAGGGGTAAGAACGTGTGCCTCTGAACCGAAGAGTACTGGATTCGATCCCAGGATACTCCTTTCACTTTTTCAGTACAAACTGTAACATTAACATCAACCGAGGTTCTGGCATTGTATTTGAGCAAGTTGAATGTCTGCACGTTCCGCCCTTCGGAGGGGGCGTCCATGCGATGTTGGGCACGTCAAAGATCCCTACCCTCCTTACAGAAAGGCAGGGGTTCGGCAAAATTTTCAGGATAGTGAGGTGAAACTGCTCCCTGGCGTCGGTGATTGGCCCTAGTCGCGGAAATAGACCGACGTTAAAGAAACAAAACACACACATAAGGACT
The DNA here is from genome assembly GCA_964006375.1 of Tillus elongatus. NCBI lineage: Eukaryota > Metazoa > Arthropoda > Insecta > Coleoptera > Cleridae > Tillus > Tillus elongatus. The sequence continues at coordinate 24,572,793 of OZ023267.1, forward strand.
ACCAGGATTGGTCCATTAAAAGGCGTTCATTCCAGCCCGTTCTGCAAACAAGCAGAAAATCTACTCTCGCTTAACAGCATATGCCTGCGAATCCTAATTGGACAGTTGATTGGACATTGCCGTCGTTGTTACCACTTGCGCAGATTGCCCTGCGACATGTCACAGAATGCCGACTGTGCCGCAACAGAACGAATCAGGTAGCTTCTTTTTGGTAAGCCACCGCTTAAACGCACAGACTTGGACCCCCACTCACCATCGGTTGTCTTATCAAAAGAATAAATCTGATAGGCGATATATAAATCATAGATGAGCCACAATAGTCTATTACATGGCGACACAGGGCTGGTCTTTAGCCCAATCACAATTAGATTGAATAAAGTCTCAAAAGCGCGATGCTCAATTATTTTTTTAATAGTGGCCTAGTCTCAAAAACTACTTTTTTAATTACGACTTTTTTCTAAACCAAAAAAATTTAAAAGCTAATGAGGGTGAAATACTAAGTGGATCACCTTGTATGTAAATTGGATTAATATTGGTTTACCGTCTTAAAATATTGAGGATAATATGGCCACTTTAACGTCAAGGGACCACACATTTATTGTTGTTATTGTTTATTTACAGCACCCAACGTTTACAACATACCATCAGTCGTTGGAGACGATTCACCAGCTTACACAATGTCCGGAAGACACAGAGAACCATTGGATGAACGGGTAAAGAATCCAGGACCAGGTCAGTACAACAATGTAAAACCTGAACTCTACAAAGAACACTCCCCTGCTTATACCATCGGTGGTAGGACTAACGTGCCATGTGATGACCAAATACCAGGACCAGGAGTGTATTCCCCAGAAAAGGTACTATGCATAAAATCAAATATTTAATGAATAAGTTTTATATATACTAATTAATTTGTAACAAGAAGCTTTCCCCAGATATGACGTCTCTGCGTCTTTTCCAATGTAGAGCTCACTACTCATAGCAACTAGAAACCGTGGTGTATTGATGTCGTAGGTATGGTGAACTGAGGAGACCTCAGAAGCTCTTAACCGATCCTTATCTTTGGCGAGTTTGTACACCACACCTAGAATAATATAGTAATATTGGAAAGTAAAAAAGACCTGCAATTATTTGAACCAATTGAAATGCCAGTCTTCTTCTTAAGCCGCCGTTTCATCACAAAGGTTGGCGTTCCAAATGGCTAACAAAGTCGTCGATACTGCTGCTTTAAAAATGTCTATTGATGAGCATCCAAACAATTTTCTGAGATCCTTTAACCATGAATTTTGACGTCTGACGATTGATCTTGTTTCCCGTATTTTGCTTCGATTATTAATCTCAGCACTTCATATTTGTTACCTATCATTACGTGACCTAAATGTCTCGTTTTTCGTGCTTTTAGTGAATTTTCTTTAAAACAAAATCACTAATGAGGAGATCCTGACTTTTATTGTCATAGTTCCTTTTGTTTCCCCATAAGTCTGAGCACTTATTTATTTGTCGCTCTTTGCACCCATGATATGCGGAGCATTCTTCTCTACTAATGCATTTCGAAAGCCTCCAGATTGCTCTCTAGACTAGGGTTAAGAGTACAACTTTCACAACCGTATAGCAGGACTGAGAACATATAGCACCTGACCGGACGGGTTCGAAGTTCCAAGTCAAGATCTGATCTCGTGAAGAATGTCTTCATTTGTGTGAACACTTTTCTAACTTGTTCAGTTCTAAATCTTACTTCCTTTTTTGGATCGATCTAATCATTCATTATTGTGCCAAACTATTTGAAGAATGTACTATATTGTACAAAATTTATTGTAATGTTTATATGCAATCCGAACTGCTCGATGTGTTGAACAATGTTTCAGGTTTTTTTTTCACGTTAAACTCATCTGTTTCCAATGCTGGATTTTGATGTTCTTAACGTTTAATATCGTATATAGGTCAGATATTAAATTGGGTAGTCTTTTATATGACCCGATTGATATAATTACTTGTTTATCATCTGTTCTTTGTATGGCTTGAACGCCAGTGCTTTGTAGAATGAAAGAAAATTACACTATTACCAATTCAACTATTAGATAAATATCGAAGGTGTTTATATTGTTTAATTGGTGTAGGTGACAACGCATTTGAGGCATGCTCCAAGTCACTCCTTTGGCATTCGTCATTCTCCATATTTGGGTTCACACCAAATGTTCTTAAAGAGAGACAAAACATCATTGTTATTTTAACACCTGTCTTTATATGGTGCTAGAATCTTGAAGTTGCAGTAGAAGGTATTTTATAACGACTTTACGCACATATTTGCACCTTATTTGTAGAGAAAATTGCTTGAATCATCTAAATTGATCTTATTGTCAATAAATATAATTAATAGCTAATCAAAAACCCATTCGTTAGATTGAAAATAGGTTACTAGATTAGTTCTCCGAATTAAATATATCAAATGATTTTAGTCGATTGTAATTGAACCTAACTATGGGAAGAAACTGGAAATGCTTAGTCACTCATTAAAAAAAATTAAGGTACTAAATGAGCCATTTACAAACTATTAAAAATTGGAAATTAAAGATAATAAATGAAAAAGAAGCAAAGAAACAATACAGTAGTTTCTTTTCTAACCAACATTCAGAACTTACGAGTTAAATAAGATGCTTAGAGTAATCATTTTCAACACACACCACCTGTTTTTATGAGACTAATAATATTCTCACATTTATAAAACAATATTTACTTTCTTCTTAACCCATTTACGGCCAAGACCTTAAAACACTCTTAGAAATATATACTATCTATATTAATGGAACAAAATCAAACTGGTGAACTTAAAAATAGTAATTTTTTTTTTGTCATACATTTGGAAAAACAGCATGATGTGTATACGTATCATTGGCCAGATGTGTGAACATCGATTATTATTTTTTATTTGTTGTGAAATGCTTCGAAACAATTAACATGGATATGCACATTACATTTTCTATTCTTCTAGAGCTTGTCATAGTGCAACAATATGTATATATATATATATATATATATATATATATATATATATATATATATATATATATATATATATATATATATATATATATATATATATAGTTGCACTCTGACAAACTCTATAACGTCTTCGAGATTTAGTAGATTTTTGAGTGATTACATGGCCAACATTATCAATACGTACTTGCATTAGTGTATTAGATGGTACACGGCTTGAAGATCCCGTCTCGCTTTGATCTTGTATTTTAAAAAGCCGATAAGCGATATATCATTTGAAATCGAGTTGGGAAATCTTCTTCTCATGAACAATATTGAAAATTTTCCAGCATTAAGAGTACGTTGAGTTTAGTTGTTCCTATTATTCTTTCCATCGTTAAATTCAATTTCGTCATAAAATTAAAATTGGGTTGGCGTTAATAGTGCGAATTTAGGTGTCCCAAAAGTAACCGAATAGCAGAATCTAAAAATTCTTGGAGAAAAAAATAATTTGCAGACAAGAGCTCCACGATTTTTCCTGGATATTTGATGGTGACTTTCGATTTGATCTTAACGATGACGTTTAAGGTCCAATTAATGTCAACTTAATATATTATCAAGTCATCGATCACAAATACATTTCATGAAAAAGTTTCTCTGCTGAGAGTAGATTATCACAGCGATGAGGAAGTTATTAATCAATTTGCAGCATTATTTTATTTATCTTTCACATCCTGTTACTTAAATTAAAATATGATTCAGGCAATGACAATAAATAAACTTTACAACATAGTTTTTGGTTTTCTCACTAGTTTTCAGCACAACCATCCATTTTAATTAATCCACTCTTGAGTTTACTGAGCAATTTACAAAGCTTTGTTTTTATTAGCTTCTTTAAGTTTAAAATTATAGAAGTTATTTCGACTGTACTCTTTATTTTTAGATATTTTGTGTGTGTTGGTAATAAACCGAGACTAAAAAGTGTGTATAATGTTATAATTAAAAAAAATATCTGAAACAAACATAATATGTTGAATTTGGTGAACATAAAATCTTTACTAACCTGGCGACTCTTTTGAGGAGCTCCCGAAAGACCAATTTTTGGGTATCGCAATCTTGCGTTATCACAAGACATGTTTTGTTGAGGTTTTTTTGGAGGGCCTTAATCTAAATGACTTTTTATTACCTGCGCAAACCTTTAACAACATTTTTATCTTGTAATGGGCGCTGGTGGGCCTCACTCAAGCATTAAGAATTTTTCGGCAAATGCATTAGTGATACTTAAAAAATCCATATCTTCTAAACGAATGCACCGAATTTCAAAAATAAAAAAGCAATGTATACGGAATCAAAAGCTCTTATATATATATATATATATATATATATATATATATATATATATATATATATATATATATATATATATATATATATATATATATATAATGTGGCGCATTAAAAACGAAACAGACCGCTTTGCGTCCAGAGAATTTTTTTTTTAAGAAACGCTGAAACACTTCAATTTTAACATTGAGGGGGACATGTTTTGACATAAAACTCAACTTTGTGACATCAAACCCTTAAGGGTGGTGATAACAACCCTTATATGTTAAATAGGGAACATCGGTCGAATGTTACATCATTTGAAAGCTATTTCTTTTCTGAATTCAGCACCCTAATTTTTTTGGAAGTTTTATCAACTATTTTAAAAATTATTCACAGTTGGAATTGCAAGAACGTATTCCATTCATTGTGATAAGAAATGCACTAATTAGTCAATTTTTCGTTAAAAAAAACTAAAAAACAAAACCAAACGTTCAAAAATGTTATTTTAGTTAAGTAAGTGTTCAAATTGTTGACCACCAGCTTCCATACAAAAGTACAAATTTTGTTCAAAACGAGCTCTGACATTCTGGAGCATTTGTGGAGTTATTAGACGGCATTCTTCAACAATGCGTCGTCGTAATTCTTCCAGACTCCGGTTCTGTTGCGAAAATTCTACTCTTTAAATGACCCCATAGAAAGAAGTATAAAGGAGTTAAATCCGGTGATCTAGGGGGCCACTCAATAACACCTCTACGACCAATCCACTGCTCTGGAAACTCTATGTTTAAAAACTCCCTAACACGTTGTGAAAAATGCGGAGGAGCTCCATCTTGTTGAAACACTAATTGATTTTCTTGATAGCGATCATCATTTTCAACAATGTCAATTAGTAGAGGGTAAAAGATATCTTCTAGTAAGTCCAAATACATTTCGCCACTCAAACTGCCATAAAAAAAAATTGGTCCGATTAAACGGTTTCCAAAAATGCCAGTCCAGACAATTCATCTTTGTGGAGTTTGAGTGTGGACTTCGTGAAATTTTTTTGGATTATTATCTGCCCAATAACGACAATTATGACGATTGACTGTAGAGTTTAATAAAAACGTACACTCGTCTAAAAAACAGATATTGAACAGAAAGTCATAACTTCACAAAACTCCAGCCGCCGATCAAAATCATCTTCATTCAGTTGTTGTACAAGATGAATTTTATACGGGTGAAATTTATGATGTTTTAATATTCGCTGAATAGTTCTTCTTTTCATATTTGGAACAGTGGCCAATTTTCTCGTGCTCAAGGTTGGGTCTGCAGCAATTTGTCCTAAAACTTCAATCTCAGTAGTCTCATTTCTAACCGGAAATTCACGTTAAGGATCCCGTTTTTGTTGGCTACTGAATCACTTTGTCGAAACTTTGCAACTACCTCCAAAATGTGTTTTCTGTTAACATGTCTGTTCGGATGTCGTTCATTAAACAAATTTGTGGTACGGTTGGCACAGTCATCGTTTAAAAAAAAAGAGTAATTATTTCAACTCTTTCTTCTACAGAATACACCATTGTGAAATTAATTTCCGGTAGTGCTATCAAGTATAAAACCGACCAATAAACTGACATAATAAACCGCATTTCTCTCATTTCGATAAGAAATGCTCTGATAGTTATTTTTGGCTTACAAACCAACAAAACATTGACTATCAGCAGATTTCTTATCGGAATGAGTGAAATGCGTTTTTGCATCTTCAACTGTGAATAATTTTTAAACGAGTTGATACAAAATATTTGTGTGCTGAATTCAGAAAAGAAAGAGCTTTCAAATGATGTAACACTCGACCCATGTTTCCTATTTATTTTTTATTTCAACAACACACCACGAGGGCTTACAGCCCAAATACTATCGTACCGTGGGTGTCGACAAGGAGGAAAGAGGCAACTTGTTAATTCTGGACTTGAAGGTTTGGAGGTTCGGGGGAGAAGGAAAAACATGTGCCGGCAAGGAATTCCACAACTTGGAAGTCCTCGGGACAAAAGAGCAGACATAACAAGATGTTCTATGTCTGGTGACCTGGAAAGTAAAAGGGTGCATTCGCTCTGTTCCCCTGGTAGATTGGTTGGGGGCAGCAGGTGGAGGAACTATGGAAGAAAGCTCCTCTGAGCAGTGCCCGTGCAGATATCTATAAAAGAGAGAGAGGTCACCAACGGCACGTCGGTGGGCAAGGGATGGCAGCCTTTGGGTGACCGTAGGGTCACCGACGAGACGTATTTAAAATATAAGGGTTGTTATCACCACCCTTAAGGGGTTGATGTTACAAAGTTGAGTTTTATGTCATTATGTCAAAACATGTCCCCCTCAATATTAAAATTGACGTGTTTCAGCGTTTCTTAAAAAATAATTATCAGGACGCAAATCGGTCTGTTTCGTTTTCAATGCGCCACCCTATATATATATATATATATATATATATATATATATATATATATATATATATATATATATATATATATATATATATATATATATATATATAGATATTCAAATATTTCAACAATGGTCGAATTACTGTATGCTTAAAATTGTTATTATAAAAAGCTAGCTTGTGTTAGCATGGATTTTATTAGTTTTAAAGTAAAGATGCCAAGTTTTAATTTTAATAGATATTGATAGTGGGGATCTTTTATTGTAGTTGGCTTTTGTAATAAACAAAGCTCAGGTTTATGCTTGGAAACTTCATCATATAAAACTCTATAAAATAATATTTTTTGTATAAACTTTTACTGGTAACTCAATAGTTCTTGAGATAAGAGACGTCATAGTTTTTAAGGTTGGTTCTTGGCATTAAAATTATTTCGTTATTTTACTTGAAACCCCATTATCCTATCAACATTTTAAATAGGAAACTTCTGATTAAGAAATTAGCAATAAATCAAAACTTTCTCTTACTATTCTTAAAGAAGAACTTACATTTTTCTTCAAAATGTTCACAGGTGTCCTTCGAAAGTACGCAACTGGTTTGAATTTTGTAACAGATTTAAATTACTTTTACCTAGTTTTCAAAACATGTACTTAATTATTGTTGAATGAACTACATATTAGAGCTTAAAAAATATGATACCAGTAATCTGCATCTAAAGTAGTAATGAGCTGGCGGCGTAAGATTAAACCAAAAAAATATTATTCTTTTATTGAGTTCTATAACCTGGTGAAGTTTCCTAAAATAAATTCCGACCACCCTCTATATATTAATTAAAATTTATTTTGTTTTCAGGTTATTATTGATTTACCACCAGCCCATAGTTTTGGAATAAAACACTCGCCATATTCAGAACACTACTGAACCACTTCTTTTTTTTTGCGAGCGCGCATCCGACACGAAACCGACTGTGTTTTTTCCAATTAGTATAAAGGAAGAAAAACAAAAGGAAACACAGACAATTAACAAAGTAAAACAACCTGTGCCACTCGGAAGGCACACACTATCAACATTACTGGTTATGTTATTTGGCCAAATTACTCTAAAAATTTAGCAATTATGCTTTCTGCTTTCTTACCCTAGACTAACGTTATAGCTCAGTTCTTGAAACTATTTTATTTTAGTGAGATTTGTTTATTATATCATTAAAAAAAGCTTCTTCATTAACAATTTTTATCTCCAAAAGCTTTTTTTTACATCACATAAAAGGGATAGCCTTAGTTTTGCAATTATTTTTATTTTAAATAAACAATTTGCATTTTTATGTTTAGTGTTGTTTTTTTTTAAATAAAACCTTAAACCCTCAAAAGAATTTAATCTGGATCTAACATTTAATATCACTATCTAAAACTAAAATTTGTTGAAATACTTAATAAATATTGGTCGGCTCTTATTTTGAAATGACATAAGTCTTGCGACAAATAAGAAGAAATGCCATATATTGGATATTACATAAACGAGGGTATACAGGCTGTCACACGACGAGCTGCGGCGATCGATTTATCGAAAATTAGACATTGAAAAATTTTCAAAATTTGGTTATATACAATTCAGCTAACATTTTCGAAATGACTGCACTTCCAGTTACACTGGAACACCCTGTATATTCTTGCATTTTTAGTTTCACACTTTTATTGTTTAATGTCATATACCTAAGTCTAACCGTTTTTGCCATTCAAATTTTCTCAACAATGACCTTTGCAGGCCAAAATATAATTATAATTTTTAGTGAATTTTTATTTAAAAAAATTCCCTAATAGAGAGGTATCGATGGTGAGAGTTTGCAAAATTTTTTTCAAATGAGCGCGCACTAGGACACCTAGAACCCATATCCGGGGTCAGTTTCAATTTTTATATGTTTATATATATATATATATATATATATATATATATATATATATATATATATATATATATATATATATATATATATATATATATATATATATATATATATATATATATATATATATATATATATATATATATATATATATATATATATATATATATATATATATATATATATATATATATATATATATATATATATGTATCCAACCGCTAACTCAAAAAATAACTAACCTATTTCGATGAAGCTTGGCAAGTGCCTTTCTTTTATTAATTGGATGAGTTCGTTAGCCAAAAAAATCGAACAAGGTTTTCCGAAAAAATTTTGAGTTTTTTTTCTCCGAAAATTTCAAATAAGTTTTAATGCAATTTGGTGCATATATAGCCACGGCAAAGACCTTACTACGTACTAAAACTCAACTTTCTAAGTTTATAGAAAATTGAGTTATTTGAATTTTGAGTCTGCTTTCGAAGAAACATTTTTTCTTAAAAAATTACAAAGCTATTTTAATGAGATTTGGTGGATATGTTTCCTCGAGAAAGATTTTGCCACGTACCAAAATTCAACTGTCTAAGTTTATATAAAATGGAGTTATTCAAATTTGAAGGATTTAATAAAAATTCACTACCATAACGCACTTGCTGCGTCTCGAACTTTTTTCCTATATGGAAGCTTTCTTATTTAAGGTGTGTATTGGTTACCCTATTAAAAGGGACCTACTTTGGCAGATTTTGATAGTTTTATACAGGGTGATGGTTGAATTTAAATTGAAAAAACCGTCAAAAGTCAATATTTTCAAATGAAAACGCCTATTAGCGAATTTTCATTAAGAAAAATTCGCTAATAGAGAGGTCATGATGAAAAGCTTTTGAAATTTTTTTTGTAGATGAGTGCGATTTTGGGTCCCTACAACCCAAAACCAAGGTATATATATATATATATATATATATATATATATATATATATATATATATATATATATATATATATATATATATATATATATATATATATACAGTGTGTCCCAAACTGGATGGGAATGTATTGTTATCGCCGTTATTATTAGAGATAGGGAGACAGTTAAATCAACACTGTTTTGTAGAATTTCATGCTCATTCCAAATATGACTTATATTTTGCCTTGCCTCTTTTCGTTTTCGAGTTATTTGGGAAAAAACAAAAATTTTCAATTTCTTTATTCTTCAATATCTAAGTAGGCGTTGATCTGACATGTCTAAGACTTGCACATTATCAGGACACTTTTTACAGGGTAATCTCTTTGTGCTATTCTCAACTTTTGATTGTCATTTGTTTTTGAGCTACATGTATCAACGTTTGTTTTTATTATGACAACCATATTGGAATTTTTGTTATTATGGGTTCTAAAAATCAGCCGAATTTTTAGAACCCATAATATCAAAACCGTATTCACAACAGAGCAAAAACTGTCAAATCTGATAAAAACTCCCAAGGATACGATTCCAATCGAATCCCACGGAGTTTACGAATTTCCTTGTTCCGACTGTTCCCGAACTTATGTAGGACAAACAAATAGACGCATCCACAATAGAATATATGAACACACCCTCGCAGTTAGAAAATCCGACCCTTCATCGGCGCTGGCCATACATCATATTCGTACAGGACACAAAATAGACTTCGATAATGCCAAAACAGTAGCACCGGTTTAGAACTTCAAAACGAGAATTAATCGCGAAGCAATGGAGATTGAAAAACGTCCCGATTTTTTAAATAAAAGAGATTATGGTCTTCGCCTTTCGACTACTTGGAAACCTACTATATCTTCATTACAAACACACAAAACGAAATTAAATTCCACAGACAATTTTATTGCCCCATTATCTGTCTCAACAAATGCCGCTGATCCTTCTAATCCTCCTCATCCTTTAAGTAACGTGTCCAAAGCCCCCCACTCAATTGATCATGACCCTACTACTTTCACTGATAACGAAGCAGGTAGACGGAACGATATATGTAACACAAGACTTGCAATGAACTGCCATATCTCTCTGAGGCCTAGGGTTGAACACACTGAGATCTCACACATCTTCGGCGAGATTTGGGGAGTAGGCAGATTGAGGCCCCGTAATCGAGCTACAACAACCCAACCCACCTTTGTCAACCGCTCTAAGGAGTAGGCAGATTGAGGCCTTAGAGTGTCCTTACATGTTTCTTTTACCTCTTGAAAATTGCTCCAAAACTGGAGGCGAAACGTCGAGTTTTCATATATTCTGGACGCGGTTCAACCCGAGAACCAAATATGTCTCATATATATATATATATATATATATATATATATAAACATATAAAAATTGAAATTGACCCCGAATATGTGTTCTAGGGGGCCTAGTTCGCGCTCATTTAAAGAAATTTTTTTTAAGTTCTAAAGTCGCGATCTCATTGGTGAATTTTTTAAAGAAAATGCACTAAAATGGATTAAGGGTGTTTCAACTGAATTAAGTTCTTAGAGATTCCAGTTTGTAGAGCCACCCTCTCTTTCCCCCTTCCTTCTTTCTCTACGTTTCGGCTGCTTCTTAGAAAAATATCAGTGTTCTCTGAAATTTTTGTAAACTTGACTATATTCTAAAGTAAAACTACTTTAAAAAAATCTCAAGGAAGTAAGAATGAGATCGGAAAACCTGAGGCGAAAGCTATTACACCTACACTTCTCGATACGGATTACCGCCATTTTCTACAAATCTGTACTATTCTAAAAACTTTAGCAAATGATACAACAGACATTGAAACAGTTATTACATTTATTGCATCCGGCACAACAATTTATTAAAGTAATATAAACATAATTAGCATTAAAACAAAGTTAACTTTCTCTTTTCTGTAGTCAATTATACATACAATCTATACAAGTTCAACTGTACAGTATACATTTAATAATTAATTAAAAGTAAAAACGAACATAAAAGAAAACATACATGATAAATATTTCAGTAGGTATCTAACGGATTTATAAAATTCTTATCTACAATGTTCTCTTTCTTCAATATAAGTCTAATAGTTAACAAATATAGTACAACAATCGAATCAGATCTATATAAAATACATTGTTTTTATCCTAATGCATTGTTTTATAATGTTTTGGCTTACATAAACATTTACATATACTTCTGAGAACTGAGCGAATTTATGTAAATGAATGTAAAAAGGGTAGAATTGACCATCAAGTCAGTCTCAAATTGTTTTTGACAGTTCTAATACTGAATTTGTTTTATCCTATCTTTAATAATAGGTAGTGGCGTGCGGTCCATGGAAGCCAGGGAAGCATTGCTTCCCTTAAAATAACGAATACATACCTAAACCGCCTAACTAATTTAATTATTAAAATTTTTATTTCGCAAGCTCACACACATAATTATTTATTATGCAGCATACTGTATTTGTATATACGCTCCTAGCAAGGTGAATGCGACCGATTGCGGACAGCATGAACCTGATCTGATACTACGAGTGGATGCATGCAATGACTTCGGTTAAATACACGTAGTCAGCAAGCAACTTTATAAAAGAAACCTAGGCTCGGCGCGATGTACGCATGTTTTTAGAACGTGTTGTACTACGAAGACCCGATGCGAGTACAACGTGAATGTGCCTGATTATTTCGTATATATAAGCAGTCGAGTAAGTTAAATACATTGGCATTTTATGATTATTAATATAGCTGCAACTAGATCAGATTTTAACAGCGGCGTCGGTGGGGGTGGGAATTTACAAACTTTACGAACAAGTGGTAATAATAACTGTGATTGTATTGTATGTTTTTTGATAACTAAAGGATTTTAAGCTTTACTGTTTGCTGAAAAACTTGCTATTACTAATATAGGTAGGCCGAAACCTACTATAAAAAACTTAAATACAAAAATTAAAACATGTACCTATTCGACATTCCAACGCGGAAAAAACTCATAAACAATATGAATGGTTAACGGGTTGTGAAAACATGAATAAACTGTTGTTGGTCTTGTAGTCTATTTGTGACTGAAAAGGGGTTGTGGAATAAAAGTGGGTTTTCCGACTTGAATAATCTACATAAACTAGTACAAAGACATGTAATGTCTAAACCGCATTTACAGACCATTTTAAAATTAAGTGTCTTTGGAAAAACGCGAATTGAATACGCCGTTGACAAGCAGATTAAAATTCATCGTCAACACAATGAACTGGCTGATAAAAACAGAAACATATTAAAAAGACTTATTGATGCTATGTGTTTTCTTGGTCGCAGCATGAATTGGGCTTCAGGGGTCATGAGGAAACAACTACATCTGCAAATAGAGGAAACTTTCAAGACCTAGTTTATTTAATAGCCAAATACGACATTTGTTTAAAAAATCACTTTGAACAGTCTAATGTTTTTCGCGGGACATAAAATCGCATTCAGAATGATTTAATTTCGGCTGCTGCCACTATTATTTTGAACAGAATTAAATCGGAAATTAAACAGACTCATTTCATTGCTATTATTCTAGATGAAACAATCGATGTAACTGATTTAAGTCAACTATCTGTAGTAATACGCTAGGTAAAAATGGATGGGAGTATACAAGAAAGATTTTAGGCTTTAAAAATATGACAAAAGATCGTACCGCAAACGCTCTATATAAAATTGTGCTTAATATTATGAAAGATATTGAGGAGGCTGATAATAAATTAATTGCCCAAATATATGATGGGGCTGCTGTTATGGCCGGACGTTTAGGAGGTCTTCAAGCTAAAGTGCGGGAAACGTTCTCCATTGCTCTATTTGTACACTGTTGTGCTCATAAATTAAATTTAATTTTATCCCAATCTATAAATCATATTAAAGAATGTAAAGTGTTAAATGGCTGCTTTTTTTCCAAATCTACCAAGCGCACACAAGCCTTAGACCCAATTGTTAAAAAGCGTTTACCCAAAGGAGCTGCAACCCGATGGAACTACAACGGCAGGGTTGTGTAAACTGTATTTGAACACCGTGAATCGTTAATTGAACTTTTTGAAAACATCATGGAAAATAGCAAAAATTGGGACGCAGAAACAATAAATAGTTCTAGAGGATTTTTGGATGGTTTGAAAGGAGACTTTAATTTTAATTTTTTACCTAATATATTTTCGGAAATATTTTCGTTTTCAGATAATGTATTTAACATATTGCAATGTAAAATAAATGACATTGGTTTTTGCCTGAAAAAAATTAGTGAATTTAAATCCATTATAATTCAAAAAAGGAATAAATTTGATAAGTTCTAGGAAAAAACAATTGAATTAGGAGAAGTGGAGCCACGAAGAAAGCGTCTGCGCAATGATAATGTGGCAGACCTTCAAACTTCTTACCGCCGCCTTTTCTACGAAATTAGAGATCAAATTCAGCAGCAAATTAACTGCAGATTTGATCATCTCAGTGACCTGAAATTTCTTGAATTGTGTAATTTTGGAGGATTTAAAGGGATACCTTTCCCAGATTGAACAGCGTCCAGAATTTGTTAAAACTCACCGTTTCAGCGCGTATATTGGAGCCATTTTTATAAGGTTATGCGAAAATAATAAGAAATCTTCTCTAAGGCCTCAACCTGCCTACTCCTTGGAACGGACAAGGCGTGGGATGGGTTGTTGTCGTTTGATTACAGGGTCTTGTGTGTTTTGTTTCTTTAACGTCGACCTATTTCCGCGACTATGGCCAACCACCGACGCCAGGGAGCAGTTTCACATCAGCACGATAAAAATTTTGCCGAACCCTTGCCTTTCTGTAAGGAGGGTAGGTATCTTTAGCGTGCCTAACATCGCCTGGATACGGGACCGACGGCTTTACGCTCCCTCCGAAGGGCGTAACGTGCAGACATTTAACTTGCTCAAATACAATGCCACAACCTCGGTTGATGTTAATTGAACATCTCGATGTATGTACTGAAAAGGTGAAAGGAAAACCCTGGGATCGAATCCAGTAGCCTTAGGTTCAGGTGCACACGTTCATGCCATTGAACCACAGAGTCTCTATGTCTTAATATGCATGCTACCCAAATCTCATTGAATATCGTCTCTAAGGTCCCGGTTCAACCTAGACCTGAGAGAGATCTGGGTAAGGCCCATTTATCAGGAGATATTCCCCAATCAGCCCATACCAGATAGAAGCCCATTTCCAAGAATTTATGCATGGCTTTGCAAGACCTGTACTTTTAAAAACTCCAATGTGATTATAGGAAGACCTAGAATGGTTATAACATTTCAGGTGGAACAAACTGTCTGGCATAGACTTTAGCGTAATCCAGGTACGTACACGTAAAATTACAAATCTTTTAAACATCATCCACGTTACTATTTGGACTATTTTAAAATATAATCAGCTTCATACTTGTCATATATAGTGGGTTTAAGCATTTATAAGGGTTGGTTTTCATCAGAAAGAAATATTTTGTACTTGGTTATTGCAACAACTAGTAGCCATCCCAAGATTTTTGTATCAATTAAATTTACATGCTAAGTAAGCTTCTCTCGAAGCTTAATCATGAATTTTCATACCGATAATATTGGGGCCGAGGATAATCGTCTTGCAGTTATTGGAAGTCAAAATCAGGAACATTTTTCTGTGAATGTTTGGATGTACATTGTCGGTGACTTTCTTAGCAGACTTCATATTCTACCTCAAAGAGTAAATAGTGAAGACTATCACAATTTTTTTGAATTCGAACTACCCGAACTTTTAGAAAATGTTTCATTAGAAGAAAGACAGCAGAGGTGATTTATGCTTGCTGGAAGCTCACCTCACTTCACTTATTAGCATGTATGTTCTTAGAACAAAATTACGAAGGACGTTGGATTGATCGCGCTGGACCACAATCATGGCCACCTAGGTCATCATATTTAAACCCTATAGATTTTTTCCTTTGAGGGGGGGGGGGGATATTTAAAATAGCTTGTTTATAAAACTGCAGTCAACAAGTCAACAATGAAGAAGAGTTAAGACATCACATAGTAGAGTCATGTAACCAGATAAGAACTACCAGATAAGAACTACCCCTACAAAATTACGCAGAACGTTGGATTGATCGCGCTGGACCACAATCATGGCCACCTAGGCCACATTTCAGCGAGTTAGGTCAGGCCAATGATACGATGACCTAATGCCCACATTGATGTGAAAGGGGTAATTTGCAGGAACTATTAAAACAATTTTTTTTTATAATTTAATATTTCCTTTGCGATTATCATGTTAATGATATTAAGAAAAGTGGCCATTAATTTACCATTAGCATTATCCATTATTGGTAATTTGTAATAACATTTCAGTACATTTTCTTCTTTTTAAGATATCGATAGAAATTCTTTAAAATCATAGATTGAAGTTTGAAATTTACCGAGGAATTTGGAATCAAATACTATAAAGCGTTACCTACCTGATTAATAGTTGCTTTTCTAAATTGACTTATTTGAGCAAAAAAACCGAGAGACGACTTTTGTCTAGTTTAAATAGTGGAAGCGTTTAAGAGCCCCACTTGCACGAAAAACAGTACCTATGGTATTTTTAAAAATTTGAATTCTATAGGTAACCCCTCATGCATGTCATTCGTTATATTTGAAAAAGAACGTTTGGCCATTTGTAATTGGGCTTGGTTCTTTTTTAGACTTGGAAGAATTTGGAAAAAGATTTAACCACTTGTAATTGGAAAACAAATGAGTTTTGAGACCTATCTTTCCATTAACTTTTCCGCTTATAGTCTAGTCGACAGGTTAGAAAAAATGGGGTTAGGTGGGAAATGGTCAGAAGTTAATGAAACTTTGGGATGTTGTTTAGAGGTGGTTAATTAACATTTTCTCAACTTTTGGATCTCGAGGACCCTGTGCGAAATTTTCGACCTTTCTCCGGTTTTTTCCTAATAACTTTTTTCCCTTACACACTACGGCAAAAACATCTAAGACTTTTTGGTAGAGCGTTAAATTTCCTACTATTTTGACTAATCAAACATGTGTGTCAAATCGTTACCGAAATATGGCGCTTCGAAAAAAATTAATTTATCAAAATTCGTTAAAAAATGCCGAAGAATGCACAATTCCACCTTATTTCTTCTGTTATACCCGAACTATTGTGAAATATTGTTGTCATTATGATTTCTGGTTACAACCGCCAACTTCGAAAACCCCCTCAAAGCACCAAAGCCGCAGAACGAGCTCGACGTTCTGCATTACAATCAGCAACCAAAGTCGCGTTCTCCTCATCTACCAAGGTGACCATTGCACAAGAAAAGTTATTGGCAAACGATCACAATAAGAGCGCATTCATTTCGATATTGATGACACGAATGGCAGATGCTAGCATTGAAGTGAAGCAGGCATATGAGGACGCCAACGTCATGATCGTCAACACCGCCATATCCAAGGCCAGCGAATTTGACAGCGTCATCAATACTGCTGAAGATGTGGACATACTTATTCTGTTGACAGCATTAAGTACTTCCACAAAGAACAGCTATCTTCAGAAAAGTGGAAGAGGCAGTGATCCCAGTGTCCGCTACTAGACAAGTTCCTGCTCTTTTCCCCCCAAGGACACATTTTTCCTTCACGCAGTGAGTGGTTGTGATACCACGTCAGAACCGTATGGATTGGGAAAGAAAAAAATTTGCAGCACTTACCTGAAGAATATCTCACTTTCTGCAGCAGTGGCTCCGTTTCTCACACCAAACGCTACTCTTCAGCAGATCAGCGACTCTAGAGAAAAGTTCGTGGTAGAAATTTATGGAGGCGACATTGACAATGACAACCTCGACGACCTGCGGCATCGATTATTCAGACGATCAGTGACTAAGGCTAAATTGCAACTGGCCCGCCTACCACCAACAAGGGACACGGCCAAATACCATCCCCTCCGCACTTACCAGCAGCAGCGTGGTTAGCCAATGAACATCTCTCATCAGTTTCGGACTGGAGCCTAACCTCGTAAGAGGTACTACCAATCCCCACAACCAGAAATGCTGCGCCGGATAACATCCTCCAGATTGTTTCATGCAAGTGCAGCACCGGAGCTTGCAGCTGCAAGAAAGCAGGCCTTAGGTGCTCAGCAATGTGCAAGCACTGCACAGGCCGCGAAAACGCTCCCGCAACTGATTTGAACGAGGAGGACTCACCAAACATAGTCGACGAATACGACGATGGCGAGGACATCATTAACAGTCTGATCGCTCAGGAGGACGACCAGCTGTTAGAAGCAGAACCAACGGCTAAGAAATCCCGACAGGAACCGTAATGAGTACAAATGAGTACCTACTATGATTTGTACATGTATATATGAGTACCTTTCAATAATAATATAGCTATTTCATATAATGTTTCCTTGTGAATACCTTAATATTGTTAATTACATTTATTTTCCACGAAAGGACTACGTTTTTTTGCCTGCCCTGGGATAATTATGTAGGGGGGGGGGTATCAATCCAAAAAGTAACAAATATCAATACCAACATGGAGTGAGTATGGTTGGATTTCATCAGAGAAGAAAATTAGCTTTTGTGGGTTGGTTGGGGGTTTCCGAAGTTGGCGGTTGTAACCAGAAATCATAATGACAACAACATTTCACAATAGTTTGGGTATAACAGAAGAAGTAAGGTGGAATTGTGCATTCTTCGGCAGTTTTTAGCGAATTTTGATAAATTAATTTTTTTTTCGAAGCAACATATCTCGGTAAAGATTTGACATACAAACATGTTTGAATAATCAAAATAGTAGAAAATTTAACGCTCTACAAAAAAGTCTTAGATGTTTTTGCCGTACTGTGTAACAAAAAAGTTATTAAGGAAAAACCGGAGAAAGATTGAAACTTTTGCAGCAACCAGCCCCCCCTCCCCCTCTTTTTCACACAGGGTCCTCCAGATCCAAAACTTCAAAATATGTTTATTAGCCCTCCTTAAAAAATTTCCCAAAGTTTCATTAACTTCCGACCTTCTTCTATCTGAAACTAAATTTCGACTGAAGTATTAGGATTGAATAAGAAATCGCATCGCAAAATATTCCCTCGTACCCTGTACACACACATGCCCGCAGACCTCCCTCTAGCACACACACACACATCCATATATATATATATATATATATATATATATATATATATATATATATATATATATATATATATATATATAAGTTGCAGTTTTTTTTTTAATCAACATGTACTACACATTACAAAAAAGTACATACTGCACTTGTAACCTGTTTTTTTCGTCATCCACTTTTTTTCATGGGATGTTAAAGACTGATTTTAGATTTTTCTTGCAAATGTTAAAAACATAGATGATAATAAAAAATAAATACTGCAAATTACACGTACCTAATTACCATCTAAATAGAAAAACACAGTCTAATGAGCAAGTTTTGGTATTATGGTATCAATTCTCAGAAGTATAAAAGTACACACAGTCAACTGTCTTTATTTTTATAATTGTATATATTGGTAAGACATTACAGACCCTGACTGCAGCAGAAAAAGGTACTGCTAAGAACACAAAGAATGTACTCTTGTTAAAAATTTTTGTGTAAAGTGTTTCATACAACAGATATGTTACTTATCTATAACTACAACAATATCTAAATCACTTATTTCAGAGATTATACTTATAAATTCGGAAGTTGATTGTAAAATGTATTCCCAATCATGAATTTTTTACTTAGTTGCGGGCTTGTTAATTCATATCAAAAAAATTCATTTAGCGAAATCAATTAAGTGCTACATAACTAGATAGAAAAATTGCAGAAATTGTGCCAACCGCTATGATAATGGCATTATTATCATTTTTAACAATGCTATTTCCGTAGCAAATTATTTTCTTTCTTTAGGGGACGTCCAATTAATTACGTGAGGTGTCTTTAAAAAAATATTAGACACCTGCCTCTTCCTTGGTGCGATATGGTGGGTCCCCCACTCTCCGCACGTGAATTTACCCTAAAGTTTTTAAATAATTCAATTTATTCCATATGTTCATGTATTTTTCTTCATACCACTAAATACCTGAAAGCGTTAATAAGGATGTCTTCTATGTCCTTAATTTTTTCCGTTAAATAAAAGGAGAAAAATTATCCTAGATTTAAGGTGTATTATAATGAATTTAATTGAATTTAGTAAAAGTAAAAAGTGGGCTCCGGCCCCACTTTCCCTAATTCTTCATTCACTCCATGGGCATTTATGTGCTTCCTCTATTGTAATGATTGGACACATGACGTCCAGCCTTTCGGTAGTACAGGAAGACTGTCATTAGACGTATCTACATCCTCCCAGTGCAGCCACTTCTCTCTCTCTCTCTTTCTCTCTCTCTCTCTCTCTCTCTCTCTATATATATATATATATATATATATATATATATATATATATATATATATATATATATATATATATATATATATATATATATATATATATATATATATATATATATATATATATATATATATATATATATGGCGCATTGAAAACGAAACAGACCGATTTGCGTCCAGAGAAATTTTTTTTAAGAAACGCTGAAATACGTCAATTTTAATATTGAGGGGGACATGTTTTGACATAAAACTCAACTTTGTCAAATCAACCTCTTAAGGGTGGTGATAACAACTCTTATATTTTAAATAGGGAACATTGGTCGAGTGTTACATCATTTGAAAGATCTTTGTTTTCTGAATGTAGCACGCTAATTTTTTTTGAAGTTTTATGAACTCGTTTAAAAATTATTCACAATTGAAGATGCAAAAACGCATTTCACTCATTCCGATAAGAAATGTGCTGATAGTCAATGTTTTGTTGCTTTGTGAACAAAAAATTGACTATCAGAACATTTCTTATCGGAATGAGAGAAATGCGGTTTATTATTTCAATTTATCGGTCGGTTTGATACTTGATAGTACTACCGAAAATTAACTTCACAATGGTGTATTCTGTAGAAGAACGAGTTGAAATAATTATGTTTTTTTTTCAAAAACGATGACTGTGCCAACCGTACTGCAAATTTGTTTAATGAACGACATCCGAACAGACATGTTAACAGAAAATACATTTTGGAGTTAGTTGCAAAGTTTCGACAAAGTGGTTCAGTAGCCACCAAAAAACGGGATTCCGAACTTTAATTTCCGGTTAGAAATGAGACTACTGAGATTGAAGTTTTAGGACAAATTGCGGCAGACCTAACTTTGGACACGAAAAAATTGGCCACTGTTTCAAACATCAAAAGAATAACTATTCAGTGAATATTGAAGCATCATAAATTTCACCCGTATAAAATTCATCTTGTACAACAACTGAATGAAGATGATTTTGATCGGCGGTTTGAGTTTTGTGAAATTATGACTGCACGAATAGCTGATAACGGGAACTTTCTGTTCAATATCTGTTTTTCAGACGAGTGGACGTTTTTATTAAACTGTACAGTCAATCGTCATAATTGTCGTTATTGGGCAGATAATAATCCAAGAAATTTTCACGAAGTCCACACTCAAATTCCACAGAAATTGATTGTCAGGACTGGCATTTTTGGAGACCGTTTAATCGGAACAATTTTTTTGATGGCAATTTGAGTGGCGAAACGTATTTGGAGTTACTAGAAGACATCGTTTACCCTCTACTAATTGAAATTGTTGAAAATGATGATCGCTATCAAGAAAAATAATTAGTGTTTCAACAAGATGGAGCCCCTCGCATTTTTCACAACGTGTTAGTGAGTTTTTGAACAGAGAGTTTCCAGAGCAATGGATTGGGCGTAGAGGTGCTATTAAGTGGCCTTCTAGATCACCGGATTTAACTCCTTCAGACTTCCTTTGATGGGGCCATTTAAAGAGTAGAATTTTCGCAACAGAACCGGAGTCTCTGGAAGAATAACGACGATGCGTTGTTGAAGAATGCCGTCTAATAACTCCACAAATGCTTCAGAATGTCAGAGCTCGTTTTGAACAAAATTTGTACTTTTGTATGGAAGCTGGTGGTCAACAATTTGAACACTTACTTAACTAAATAAACATTTTTGAACGTTTGTTTGTTTTTTTAGTTTTTTTTTAACGAAAAATTGACTAATTAGTGCATTTCTTATCACATTGGATGAAATACGTTCTTGCAACACCAACTGTGAATAATTTTTAAACGAGTTGATAAAACTTCCAAAAAAATTAGTGTGCAGAATTCAGAAAAGAAGGAGCTTTCAAATGATGTATTACTCGACCCATGTTCCCTATTTAAAATATAAGAGTTGTTATCACCACCCTTAAGGGGTTGATGTGACAAAGTTGAGTTTTATGTCAAAACATGCTCCCCTCAATATTAAAATTGACGTATTTCAAGGTTTCTTAAAAAAAAATTCTCTGGACGCAAATCGGTCTGTTTCGTTTTCAATGCGCCAACCTATATATATATATATATATATATATATATATATATATATATATATATATATATATATATATATATATATATATATATATATATATATAAAATTTCTTATAAAAACTTATCTTCAATATTTTACGCAAAGTTGAAATTTAAATTAAAAAAAATTTAAAATATTTTTTCATTTGATAATTCAATTTTTTTTTCTTATGACCCTATTCTATCCAAAGGATGAGAGATGCGATAAAATTTAAGGACCCTTTTGATGTAAAATTTAATTTTCCATAAAAAATCTATTCTTACAATTTTTTCGTATTTTCAATATTTTACACAGTATTAGAGTTCAAAACCAAATTATTTTTACATAATAAAACATTGTCTGCAGTGTAACTTTCACACCGTGTGTGTTTAGAATTTTGACACCAAATCATTTACATACCACACCTGAGACCGGTAGTTTTTTTACAATCTATGCTGGGGATTTATTTTGTAATACAAAATGTTATCTTTCATAACAATATATTTATATATATATATATATATATATATATATATATATATATATATATATATATATATATATATATATATATATATATATATATATATTCTCTGAATGAAAAAGTTGACGTGAGATTTTCATTTCCCTTTTTGAGGTCACGTAATGGACGTCCCCTTATGATTTGTTTCACTACTAAGTGGCTTGTATTTAACTAAAAGTTGTCGAATATTATCAAACAGCTATTTCTGCTGGTAGATCAGTCAATATAAAGTTTATTAATAGTTTTTCCAAATATATGCCTGAGCCCATATATGTTTAATTTACAGTAAATTTTAAATAAGGTTGTGAGTTTGAAGGGTTATTTGGGTTAATAATGACAATACTAGATAATACAATTAATCTTTTAGTCAAACTAAATGTTGTAATGATTTAAAAACTTGAAGAAACTCATTTGTGGGTTTGTGCAGATGTTAGAAATATAGTCCACATGCGTCTTGAGCACTCGAACATCTACATCGTTTACAAAGAAAAAAGATGAGCACTTTTTCATTGTGTTAAATTTTCAAACATTCGTTCATAATAAAGAACATGTGTGTGTTTTGTTTCTTTAACGTCGGCCTATTTCCTCGACTATGGCCAATCACCGACGCAGTAAGCAGTTTCACCTCACTATCCTTGAAATTTTGGAGAACACCTGCCTTTCTGTAAGGAGGGTAGGGATTTTTAACGTGCCCAACATCGCATGGAGCGGAAGGGCGGAACATGCAGACATTCAACTTGCTCAAACACAATGCTAGAACCTCGGTTGATGTTAATGTTACAGTTTGTACTGAAAAAGTGAAAGGAGTACCCTGGGATCGAACCCAGTAACCTTCGGTTCAGAGGCACACGTTCTTTTCCCTGAACCACCGAGGTTCATAATATAGAACATAGATTAAGAGGTTTGTGAAAAATAAATAAATTTAACAAGCATTTGCATGAATCGAAATATTTTTCAATTTAATAATGATTTTTTTTAACAAACCAATGCGTAACCCCCTTTCTCTATTCACAGCAGACCTTTTCATGAGTAAATTTGAAACAGACCTTGCAAATGAACGACTAATTTGCTAGATTATCATTTTGTCTTTATGATGCTGTGGGTTCGTTATGTAGGCGATTTTTTGCAGTGTTTAATACGTACGAGGTGAGAGCCAACATTTTCCGACCTCACACAGATCCAAGGTATCGAGCGTGTAAAAATTTGGTAAGACATTGGTTCAAGTCTTATTAGGCTTGGAAAAAACAAACATGGATTTTATGTCAATTAGCTTTCCTATACCTGACACTTGTTCATCACAATGTCAGAAGTTACGAACATTGAGTATGGACCAGTTACCAAATTCCTTATTCAAGAAAGTCTTCCACCTTAAAGCGTCAGAGATCGGCTGGATAGGGTACCCGGGAAAAATTCTCCGTCTTATTTTGTAGTAAAATATTGGTCAAAACGGTTTCGAATGAGGCAGGAATCCTTTGAAAATGACTGAGGAACAGGAAGGATGGTGGCAGTGGTGACGGACAACAAGATCGCTCTTGTTGAGAAACTCGTATCGAGCGATCGACGCTTGAAAGTGAAATAATTATCAAAAATGCCAGGGCGCTCAGACACAAGCATATGCGGAATCATCCACGAACATTTAGGCATGAATAAAAGTTAGTCCAAGGCGAGCCCCCAAACATCTTTTAGCAGTTCCGCGAAAGCGTCGTGTTGAATGTTCCCGATCTTTTTTGGACCTCTTCTCTTAATACCAGGAAATCCTCTGGCCTTGACGATATCCCAGCAATTATTCTAAAAAATGCGCACTAGAACTTGCTCCTGTCCTGACAAGTCTGTTTCAGACATCTTACAATAGAGGCATATTCCCTAGTAACTGGAAAACTGCTCGAGTACAACCCGTCCCCAAGAAAGGATCCAAAGCGCTTCCTAGCAACTACAGGCCTATTTATCTCCTTTCAATCGCCTCTAAAGTAATGGAAAAGTATATAAACACCGAATTACTAAAATTAGACAGAGTCTAATCCACGACAGGCAGTATGGATTCCGTCAGCGAAGATCAACTGCCGACCTCCTTTCCTTTGTGACCCATTCTTGAAACAAGTCTTTGGAACTACACGGTTAACCCCAGATTGTCGCTCTAGACATATCCAAAGCATTCGACCAGCTCTGGCACGCAGCGCTGCTGAATAAACTTCCGACCTATGGCCTTCCACCAAAACTCTGTACCTAAACAGCAAATTTCCTCTCCAACCGGAGCATTTCTGTTGTCGTGGATGGCCATTCCTCTAAACTGTATCCAATTAATACACGAGTCCCTCAAGGTTCAGGTTTTGCCCCTACTTTGTTTCTTCTCCACATCATTGACCTCCTCTCATCCAACGCAGTTCACAGTTACGCGGACGACAGCACCCTGCACTCAAATATACAATATTCCAAGCCTGTCTCTTTAGCCCAATTAGTTGAGGATCGCAGACTCATGGAGGGTTCTGTCTCTGTGGATTTCCAAAAAATTTTAGGCTGGGGAAGTAGAAATCTTGTACAATTCAACTTCACCAAATCTCAGTCTTGCTTTCTTTCTCATAAGAGATACACCAGCCCTAGACCCATCACAATGAACAACCAAGTTAATCAAAGTAATGAGTCCTTTTCACTTGTTGGCATTTCTGTGGATCTAAATCTCAATTGGCACCAACATGTCACATCAATTGCAGAAGCGGCTGGTAAGAAATTAGGTTTCCTCTTCCGGGCTCGCAAATACTTTTCACCAGCTAATCTCTATACCTTATATACTTCATAAGTAAGGCCAAACCTTGAATACTGCTACCACATCTGCTGGGGTACCGCTGCCGCATCTACACTCGCTATGCTGGACTCCATTCAGAAGAGAGCTATACGCCTCATCGGTGGTACTACCCCCACCCAAAGGCATTGATCTCTTGCCCACCGTCGTGCCGTTGGTGACCTCTCTCTCTCTCGCTCTCTCTCCCTCTCTCTATTATAGATATCTGCACGGGCACTGTTAGAGGAGCTTTCTTCCATAGTTCCTCCACCTACTGCCCCCAACAGATCTACCAGGGGAACAGAGCGAATGCACCCTTTTACTGACCGGCTCACCAGACATAGAACATCTTGTTATGCCCGCTCTTTTGTCCCGAGGACTTCGAAGTTGTGGAATTCCTTGCCGGCACATGTTTTTCCTTCTCCTCCGAACCTCCAAACCAAGTCTAGAATTAACAAGTTGCCACTTTCCTGCTTGTCGACACCCACGGTACGATAGTATTTAGGCTGTGAGCCTTCGTGGTGTGTTGTTGACATAAAAAACGTGTTGAAGGGGATGGAACTATGGTTTTCTCAAAAAAAAAAGAAGTAGATGGAATAGAGGTTTAAAAGAGAAGCACCGCCAAGAAAGTTCAATGACTGTCAGTCGACAAAAAAGTAATGGCTAGGATGTTTTGGAATTGTGAGGGTGTTTTTTTTTTCATAGACTTTGAAGAATGCTCCAGCGCAGTCAACGGGTTACGAGTTTTTAGGATTGTGACGGTATTATTCTCATCGACTTTAAAGCACGCAACACCACAGTCAACGAGGCATATACTGCAACGTTATAAACTGACCAGGGGCGTTCGTTTGCTTCATGACAATGCACCCGCGCACACTGCTAGAATTGTACAAGCCGCAATTCATGACTGCAGCTTTGAACTAATTGGTCACGCTCCGTATAGTCCAGATATGGCCTCCAGTTACTACTACCTAATTGTAAATTTGAAAAAGGGCTTTCGCGAGCACCATTGCAGTGACGTCGAAGATGTGAAAGCTGTAATTTGGGTACATTTTCAGAACAAAGAAAACACAAAGAATATTTTTAGGAGTATATCGAATTGTTGATGAAACTATGTTATTGCATTGAGGAGGGACTATATTGAAAAATAAAATTTAACTGTCTACGCCATTTGTTTCATAGTCAGGCCGGGAAATTTTGGCGCTTACTTCGTAACTATGCAAAGTACACGATTTTATTGCGGGATTGAACACTAAATTTGACTCCAATAAATTTCCCAATGAAATGAAATTAATAACAAATTAACTTTTCTTGGTGTATTAGTTATCAAAATTAGAGACAAGCGTTTAGGTTAAAGCCGCTGGTTTTCAAGAAACTTTATAAAATATTCGAATATGGGATACTTGTTTATAAAATGACTAAAAAACTGCCTGAAAAGAAGGACTAAGATAATAGCTTTCTTATAAAACTTAATTGTTTGTATTAATTGACAGATTACGTTAACGTTAAAAACAAGTTGCCTGTGTTTTAGTTTTACGTAATATTTAAAATATCGTTTGTATATTGTTTAATAACAAACTTTCTAAATTGCAAACAGAAATAGCTGTTTTTAGACAATGTGTTTTGTGTCTAATATGAAACAATAATTATCAGGAAGTAGTCCATGATGCCTATCTAATTTGGGTTAACTGAAAAACAAAAATGTTAACACAATTGAAATTTTACTCCCTTAAATTCTACAAAAAACATTCATTTTGGTGAAAGCAAAAATCAACGTATTAATTTCTATTTTCCTACAAGCCAAGTATTCAATACTTGTACAATCAAACGATATTTTTCTGTATTAAATTCTTCTTTGCATGTTATTTAGACAATGTATTTGCTAATATCGCATTTACTTAGTCTTGTTAGGTTTTTATAATTCGTTAAATTTATTTCGTTACATCTTACAATACAAATTACCACACACTACTTCAGTCATTTAAGGCAAGTGTAGAAATTAGTTCAAAAGATTTAATGATTAATTATTTTTCTAAATAGATACGAAACTGCAAACAAAAATTGAGGTAACCCTATTCTGTTAGTATTTTGTAGACTTTAATATTTCATCTCATTATTGACAACATCACAACAGATAACATCTTACATGCAAGTTCTAATATAGAGGTGCAGAAAAATGAGTGAGCCAATATCTCTTTTATTTAAGGCCAAAATAAAATATATACAGGTTGCTTCACATAAGATTTTACTCCCCGTTACGTTCATTTTCTGTTCATTCATAGAACAAATCGTATCGTAATAAATAGAAAAGCTGCAGTGAATCTCCCTTTGAGTTTAATGTGCATTTGCGTTTCATAAAAATAAGCATCGCAGTTTTTAAGACACAAATTAAATAAACGTTTAACTTCCACCTCGTCACAACGTGTGGAAGTACCGCAACGGCGACAAAAATTAAATTTTTTTTTCGCTTAAACGTCGTAAAAAGTGTCAAAACATATAGGAAACATGATTTGGGATAGGCAATATTTTTTTTGTCCGTCTGTCTCTCGGTCTGTATGTCTGTCTGTTTGTAGCCACGATAACTTTAGAACGACTTGGGATATCGTCTACAAATTTGGTATACAGTTAGCACCCGACAAACAAAGGCTTCGGATTGCTTTTGGGTAAAATCGCTCGAGCGGGTAGGGGATGACTGGGGGGCTATTTGGTGAAAATTGACATTTTTTCGTTAAAAGTTAGTAATATAATATAACGTTTTAGCGTTTGTTCATTGGAAAACTTTCAATTTCATCAAACATCTGCTATTCTGTGCTGAAATGAAATTAGGGGTTGACGTGTGGGGTGGAATACCGGTGAAAGAAATTTCGATTTTTTTTGTCCCTAAAACGGCGTAAAAAGTCTCAAAACATATAGAAAACTTGACCTTGGAACGAAATTTTTTTGTCTGTCCGTCGGTCTGTTGGCCTGTACGCTTTTCTGTTAGTAGTCGCAATAAGTTTCGAACTAATTAAGATATCATCTTCAAATTTGGTATCCAGATAACACCCGCCAAAAGAACGCTTAGAATTGTTTAAGGGTAAGATTGCTCCAGGGAGTGGGGGATAAATGAATGAATGATTTAGTGAAAATTGCCATTTTTTCGTTAAAACTCCAGTAATGTAACGTTTCAGAATTTTATGGGTACAGGAGTACGAATATTTTCTTTGTGGCCAAGTCATGGACCCTGAATACATTTTATGTGGATGTCTTTCTGAGGAAAGTTTATCACAGCTATGTGAAAGTTATGATTCTATTCGCAGCACTATGTTAAATAGCACGCCCGTACCTATGTTACTATTTTTTGTAATCTGCTATTTTTCCAATTGCCCCAATATTTACAATTTAAGGCATCGTAGAGGTAGTAGAAATGTCAAAATCTTCTATAGTTATTCTAGATTGTCATATAGAGGATTACTCAAGTAACTCCTTCTTTAAATGTTTTTGAGGTTCAAATTATTATTCAATTGAAAAAGTTTGGGACACTGTACTAATTCAGGTTATACGTGAAGTCGGTCCAGAATTCCTTATTTTAAACGGGACATTCTTATATTGATCAAATCCTCATCTAATTTTAGGCAGAGTTTGTTCAGAATTCTTTAATCTTCCTTTCGCCAAAATGAGAATTTATTTGTCAAAACTAATAATTGCAGTGCTCTCTTTGAACTGGGTTCCTCAGTAATTGAGGAACCCAGTTCAAAGAGAGCTGTGGAGTTGCTAAATCTTAGCAGATGATAGCTCAGAAACATAAGAGGATTCTTGATGGGACACATGGCCGTCAAGAAACACCTGCATAAAATGGGGCAGTTCGAGGGGGATCTGGCATACAGACTCTGCGCCGAGGGGGAGGAATCAGCTCAGCACATCTTGCGCGAGTGTAAAGCTCTGGACCGCAAAAGACAACTGATCTACGGACAGCCTAGACCGGAGACAGAGCAATATAAAACTTCACCCTTTTTTTCCTCCTTAAGGCCCGTCCGCAACTGCCGCCTCGGTAGCAGCCTTTGGTTTATTGTGCACGCCCTATCCGTTTTCTACTCCACCCATTCCAAGATCACTGTACCTTGAACTAGTTTGTACATCAGCTGGTAGGGCAAAGTTTTACATTGATCTGTCTCCGGTCTCGGCTGTTCGTATATCAGTTGTCTTTTCCAGTACAGAGCTTTACACTCGCACATGAGGTGCTGGGCTGATTCTTCCCGCTCGCCCCATTTTATGCAGGCGATTCTTGACAGCCATATTTATCGTCAAGAGTCCTGTTATGATTCTGAGCTGTCCTCTGCTAAGATTTAGCAGCCCCACAGCTTTCTTTCAACTGGGTTCCACAATTACTGACTTCCCATGTTTGAGCCCTCGACAGTCTGCCCAGTACCAATTATGTTGGTTTCTTCTCTTCGTCACGCCCAGGACCGGTTCTGGTCTCATAAATGGTGCCGCTGATCCTCTCTTCTTCTTAAAAAAAGCTTACATAGATTTAGTTTGTATTTTAATAGCTTTATGCCGAATTACCCTTTCAAAATGTGAATTAAACTCAAAGCGGATTTTCTACAAGTCATCTATTTATGATTTATTTTCTAAATTGAAAAATTAAAAAGTTTGGGTTAATAAAATCTTATGTAAATTACACTGAACATTAAAAATCGCTGAAACAGTAGTATTCAATTTTTTTTTAGCATTATTGGCTTTTTACAGGGACAAAAGTTTCTGATTTAATTTGATTTATTACATAATTTTTGTTGTTGTTCAATTATAAGTTTAATTATGCACTTTATAAAATGTGAAAACTGAAAATGTTGGCGATCCAAGTGAGATAAAATAATTACTGATTTGGTTTTTCTTTAATCATATATATATATATATATATATATATATATATATATATATATATATATATATATATATATATATATATATATATATATATATATATATATATATATGTATGTATATATTGCAGTAGATATGGTTTGCAAATTAAAAGAATCAGTCGATAACTATTATGTTAATGTAATATTTTGGTTGTTAGCAACTTCTTTGTAATAACAAACTAATAAACCAAAAATATACAAAATGTTCTATTAGATTCTGAACATATTAATTAGTATTCATCTTTGTACCCTGACAAAATTAATCATACATGAACCAACCTTTTCTACACACTGATCTGGTTTTAGGAGTATGTATAACGATTTTGTATAATGAGTAAGCTACTACAATAGCTTAAATTCAGTTTATAATTAGACGGCTGGGAAAGGCAAAACATAGATATTTAATTCGATAAAAATAAACTAAATTTTTGTAAAGTGTATGTGTTCAGTAATTACGTTTTAATAAAATATCTTGAGTTACTTGCAAAAAAAAAAACGTTAACACAACTGCAAAAATGTTCCATTAAAATTTAGAAGGTATTTTGACGGCCCCCTTCTCAATTTTAACACTGAGTGGTGAGACACGAAGCAACGTGCCGCCACCTAGTTGCGGAACCAAGTAGTATGTTGTTACGTCAGCTCCAAATAACACGAAGTGTTAAAAAATACAGACTGTATACAACCAACTAACAATTTAGTAAATTGTCAGCCCTGGCCCATTTATACCCCAATATAGGGACAAAGTGCGTAAGGCTAGATGTATTCTCGCCACAATTAGAACCGTAGACCGGTTTCGCTCTAATTAGAGCTCGTCAGTATGGCATACTAATTGCAGCGAAAATACACCTCTAAAGTAATACGGATATGGTAGCCAACCTTCCAACACTGAGTGGTGAGACACTAGGTGGCGGCACGTCCACCACTCAGTGTTCGAAGGCTGGCTACCATAGCCGTTTTATTTATAGTTGTATTTTTGCTACAATTAGTATGACGTACTGAAGAACTCTAATTAGAGCGAAACCGGTCTACGGTTATAATTGTGGCGAGAATACATCTAGCCTTACACCACTTTAACAAACAAATAGTGGTGCTTGTAGCAGAATTATTAACTGAAAATTATATAACTTTTAATCCATCCAAATATTTTATTTGGGGTTGTGCCACAGGAACAGATTTAATAAATGAATGTCAACAGCTGGTAAGAATACAATATTAACCACGAAGAAACAGCAGTGGCGTTAATAGGCAAGCAAGGAAACGCGGCCCTCACTAGAAGGTCCTTACCCCTAGAGGGCCATCTGTTTCCCTAGAAATAAAAATCTAGGGACACTAAACCACAGCATACGAAACTCTTAGGCCATGATTCTACTACGAAGATGTTGCAGTAGTGGTTTCGAACACAATTTAAAAGTTTACTTGTTATTTGGCGCTACATACCCACTATCCATTATTGACATTGCCATGAACATGACCTGCTTTTAGAAGTATATAGAAATGCTAAAATAAAATGTTTTAACAAGATTAGTTTTTCTTTATCTGTAATTAATTTGAGAATTTGCCTAGTTCCAACACTGACAAACAGTAAAGTGATAACGGGCAACGATGGAAATGTATTACTGAAGACTGGTACTTCTATATGGAAGAAATTTCTTGCTGGGATAAAGGTAATTGGGTAGAAAAGTAAATAAGGAAGATGGAGCAGATAGACCCAGATAATACCCCTCCCCCAATCTACAGAACAAAAGCTATGACCGTGACGAACTCCATCAGAGGCCTTATAGTGAAAAAAACAGACATATAAAAGCTGATTAATATCCACACATCTATGTGTTATTACATTGAAGTCAGACAATACTTATCTTGTTTCTAATGCATTTATGAACCCCAATTGCATTTCTTCGCGAATATTTTTAGCGTGACTCATCCGGCTACCAGTGATTACTACATTATTTTTCATTGCTTTTTTTTTGATAATCTCAGATTTCATTAATTATTTATTATTTATTTATTTATTTATTTCTTGATGTTGATTATATAATGTATAAGGCCTAAAGTACAATTTGTAGGACAGCTAAGTTAAATAATTATTACTATGGAGTGACACAGACGTTAGAAAAAATTTGATTTTTCTCTAAACCAACATTTCCTTGCTGTTTCTTGAAACATCCTCATCATTTAAGCAAGTTCTAAAGCTGGTCAGCTATTTAATAGTTGGCTGGTGTGGTATACTTGCAATATGGTTGATGGTAGTGGAATTTTCCTTTACGTGATAGTTTTTTCACGCTCGAGGAGGTACCACCCCTTACATCAAGTGAAGTCCCAACGGACGTTTCCGGTTCTGGTGTATGAGTCGGTTTCCCTTATGAGCAAAAATGATGATGGCTCCTCCTTGTACAAAAGATTCCGGAGGTAAAATACCCCCCATTCGGATCTCCGGGAGAGGGGGGTACAGGGGGCGCCAGCATCGAGATTTACAATATCCTTCTCAAATATATGTGGCCTAAATTTTAACCTGAACTCCGTCCACCATTTCCTCCAGGCTAATAGGCCCCAACTCCTCTTCCTGACCGAAACTCAAATCAGTGCCAAAACAGCCACTAATCACCTTAATTTCCCAGGGTATAAGCTCCTTACTTCTTTTAGATTGCATGGACGAAATGCGAGATTACTTTTCCGCATTTCCATGGGCGTCTGTCTGCTCCTCTCATCCTGACCCCTCAGAAATCTCACAAAACGTCACCGAAATTATCCAAGCTGGTATGGAATTATTTATTCCACGTACACAGAAAACGTCTTCAGCCACTCAAAAGCCCTGGTTCTCTAAATCTCGTGACAAGGCCAGACTTGAAAAGGTCAAAGCTCACAAAACACTTCTACACAATCCCAGTCAAGAAAACCGTCAAGCATTTAACGAAACAAGAAACCGCTATGTTCGCATTCTTTCTGATGCAAAAAACTCGTTTAATAACCACATCAAAAACAAAATCCTCCTAAGCTCCAAGGGCAGCAAACCCTTCTGGACTCTTGCTAAATCTATTGGGAATAGTTTCTGCAAGAGCACGTGAACTTTTTGCCTCGTTGTTCGCCGGCAATTCTACTATCAACCCACCTCCGAATGTTCAACCACCGACAGTCCCCAATGTCGCGCATAAAATGACGGATATCATTTTCAAAACTAAAAAGGTACGAAAGATGTTCTCTTCTCTTAATACCAGGAAAGCCTCTGGCCTTGACGAGATCACAGCAATTGTTCTCAAAAATGCGCACTAGAACTTGCTCCTGTCCCGACTCGTCTGTTTCAGACATCTTACAATAGAGGTATATTCCCTAGTAACTGGAAAACTGTTCAAGTGCAACCCGTCCCCAAGAAGGGATCCCAAGCACTTCCTAGCAACTACATGCCTATCTCTTTCCTTTCAGTCATCTCTAAAGTGATGGAAAAGTATATAAACACCGAATTACTAAAATTTCTTAAAAAACACAGTCTAATCCACGACAGGCAGTATGGATTCCGTCAGCGCAGATCAACTGCCGACCTTCTTTCCTTTGTCACCAATTTTTGGAACAAGTCTGGGAACTACACGGTGAATCCCAGATTGTCGCTCTAGACATATCCAAAGCATTCGACCAGGTCTGGCACGAAGCGCTGCTTAATAAACTTCCGGCCTATGACCTACCATTTAAACTTTGTACCTGGACAGCAAACTTCCTCTCCAATCGGAGAATTTCTGTTGTCGTGGAAGGCCATTCCTCTAAACTATATCCAATTAATGCAGGAGTTCCTCAAAGTTCAGCTTTAGCACCTACTTTGTTTCTTCTCAGTCTTGCTTTCTTTCTCATAAAGGATACACCAGCCCTAGACTCATCACAATGAACAACCAAGTTATTCAAAGTTGTGCACTTGTTGGAATTTCTGTGGATCGAAATCGCAATTGGCACCAACATGTCACATTAGTTGCAGAAGCGGCTGCTAAGAAATTAGGTTTCCTCCTCCGGGCTCGCAAATACTTTTCACCAGCTAATCTCTATACCTTATATACTTCGCAAATAAGGCCAAACCTCGAATACTGCTTCCACATCTGGAGTGCTGCCGCCGGTTCTACACTCGCTACTCTGGATTCCATTCAGAAGAGAGCTATACGTCTCATTGGTGACCCTACTCTCACCCAAAGGTTGCCATCACTTGCCTACCGACGTGCCGTTGGTCACCTCTCTCGCTTTTATAGATATATGCACGGGCACTGCTCAGAGGAGCTTTCTTCCATAGTTCCTCCACTTGCTGCCCCCAACAGATCTACCAGTGGAACAGAGCGAATGCACCCTTTTACTGTCCAGGTCACCAGACATAGAACATCTTGTTATGCCCGCTCTTTTGTCCTGAGGACTTCCAAGTAGTGGAATTCCTTGCCGGCGCATGTTTTTCCTTCTCCTCAGAACCTCCAAACCTTCAAATCCAGAATTAACAAGTTGTCTCTTTTCTCCTTGTCGACACCCACGGTACGATATTATTTATGCTGTAAGCCCTCGTGGTGTGTTGTTGAAATGAAAAATAAAAAAATAAAAAATTATAATTTCGCTTAAGTAAATGGGACAATGAACAAAACAACATTGGCACTGTTATTGAAAATTCATCAACGATCTCACCCATGCATCGATATTGTATTGACAATTTGAGTTTGGGTCGTCAGTGACATTTTTGTCGAGGATTGATGAGGATGCTACAAATCCTGATTTTAAACGAAGTTCGATATTCTTTATCTCAAAACTTAGACTGCAGTTGAATTTAAGGTATAAGTTCAATGATGGTCATCAAATAACTGGATTAAATAATACATACATGTAATAATTTTTTGTGGCTAATGGTATAAACAACCAATAAGCCATACTCCCCCCTACAACACCACCACCACATGCAATTAAAATTAATTTATCTGAAATGAAACATCGCATATAAGAACAGAAATTTAAAAGCAAAACAAGGACTTATTTAAACACAATTAAAAACCGATTTATTAAAATAAATAACAGAGGACATTCAGCCTCTGTCTAGGTAAAAAAAAATCGAATTACTTATTATGTTGTCAATTTGCATATATCCAACTACGCAGTTAGAAACAATGTAAACCAAATAATCCCTTAATAATAATGTAAACATATGCACTGACTTTGAGCTTCACGATTTTAATTTGATTGGTATTTATTATGTAGAAAAAGTCAATTCCAGAATTTGTGAGATATTTCAGAGTACAGCTATTCTAGAAAAGAGTTTCCTGTGCCCACGAAATCTTATCTTCTGTGATAGAAGATGACGATAATTTATGTATACTATCAGACAAAGAAAGTTCTAACTCTGGACTTTCAACCAGAGTAAAAGAAGACTTAGATGTAGATCTAACACTCACATCAGGTAAATTACATGGAGGTCTTTCACTGCGAAATGTTTGCTCAGAGGCCACGTGTCTTTCTTTCCTTCTGGTACTGCAGCAAGCCCCTTGCTCACTGTTCAAATCACTGTCTGTCGAAAACGGATCCACTTCATCGTCGGTGTTGTCGTCTTGACCTTCCTGAAACACTGAATCACTGGCGTACGATTGAACATCCACTTCGACTTCTGGATAGTCTGGACCACCCAAAGAACTGTTACAGCTGCTGATCGAGGCTAGAGGTGCTAGACGAGGCTTGAGGTTAGGTACTTCCACCACGTGATCGTAGATGGCGCGATCGCTGCCACAAGGGGATCCCCCTGGTGTTGGCTGGATCACTCTTATATCTATTGGATAGTAAAAGTCGTATATTTCGGGCAAAGGAGACGATTGGCGTCGTCGGCCCCTGGATTTGTGCGCTGGTAGGGCTGGCAATCCGATGACCACAGCTGAGTCTCTGCGTTCCAGGTATGAACTGCCAGATGAAGAACATGTTATGTTACTTGGTCGCCGAGGAACATCCAAATGCCTATAAAAGTTAATTAGTTTTAGCAGGGTTGGTATTTTACACGTGTTCTCAAGTTTTTTTACATATTTTACACAAAAACCGTAAAAACTGTGTAAAAAACGTAAAATTTGTAAAATATGTCAAATACGTAAAAAACAAGATAAAAGTGGGGTTATGTTCTAATGTTTACTAGTGAACGTGAATTTTAGTTGCCACTCTGTGTTGTTTTCACTGGACAAAATGCCAAAATCAAATATAAAGTGTAGTGGTAAAGGCTCTGGAGGTAGGCCGCGGCGACAAGAATATGGGGAATTGGGATTTGAATACATCCAACATGGTAAATCGTACAACGCAAGGTGTAACTTCTGTGAGTCAGTCTTAAAAAATACGGCTATCAGCCGGCTAAAAATACACAGGTAATTTGCATTAACACTATGCATTTTCTGTTTGACGACATTGTATATGTAATATTTTTTATAGAAAGTCTTGTCACGATCCTAAAAGCCGACAGATGGATCACAGTTCTGACAATGAAATTGAAGAGATACAGGCTCAAGAAATACGGTCCCAAGAGAAAGAACCACATTCCCAAATGTTAACTTTACCAGAGAATCAGAATAAAAATAATGAAAATGATGACCGATTAGATATATCTACAATGGAAGTACTTATAGTTGATGATATCAACATAGAAAACACTGATTTTACTGAATCAGATATTGTAAATGATTTAGTAGTAAAGAACATATCTATTCCTAGAACTCCTTCAAGCAGCACACATAAAAGCGATGTTCCAGTAACCAGAACGGCTGCAGAAAAACTATTGAATAAATTAAGACGCCCCGAAAAGGACAAGGCTCGCTAAGAAGCTATATTGATAATCTTTCTGAAAAAGATGAAGGTATTATTACACAGGCCATTGCAGAGTTCTTTTTTGCCTGCAATATTCCTTTTAACGTAATTGAGTCAAAATATTTTACAAAACTTCGACCTGCCTATGCAAAAAAAATCCAAATAGAAAGGCCCTTGCAACCCGCTTTCTTAACGCTACCTATAACCAGATTATTTCTACTAGTCACTTGGAGCCTGATTCCGTAGTTTTAGTCGACGGTTGGAAGAATACTTCCAGCAATACTAAGACTGTAACCTGTAGTTTACATACAGTTGATGGTAAGTAATAATTTAAGAATTATGAACGCCGCAAATTATTGAATAATAAAAATGTTTTCAGGTCCAAAGGGTTTTCTCAATGCATGGGATGTGACAGGCGAACCAGAGACAGCTCATAAGCTGTGTACAATAATCTCCGAAGCAATTGATTTAGCCAAGGACACATATAACACAAATATTTACGCTGTAGTGTCAGATAACGCCAGTGCCATGGTAAAAATGGGTAAGGATATGAAACATTGTTTATGGCATTCTACTTGTAACAGTCACACGGCAAATCTGCTAGCAAAGGACATACAGGATATAAACTGCTCAAACAAAGTTACAATGATTTTAAAAGAATTCAAGAGATCAGATTTAGAGAAATCATTAGTTGACAAAGGAGGTTCAAGAATACAACTTCCATGCGAAACTCGTTGGTGTACGTATAGAGATACTTATAAATGTTTTTTAAACAATCTTCAGCATATGAGAATAATTGCTGCTGAGGCCAGGAATAATAAAAAAATTAAACCAAATATTATCTCGATCATTTTCAATGATGATTTTGTGGAGGAAGTTCGCAACAATCTCACTTTGTATGAGCCTATCTGTGACTTAATTAATAAGTGTCAGTCACAAAGCGCATCCATTGCAGATGCTGTGCATTACTGGTTGGAGTTGGAACTATCTGAAAATGTCCGTGAAAGGTTTTCTGAAAAACTAGAGGCCAGGAAAAAAATGGCATTCAATGTGTATGCACTTGCAGCTTATTATCTTCACCCAGTTTACAGCAACGAGAAGCTATCTTCACAAAATATGACTGAAATAAATCATTTCTTATTTAAGTCACTCTCAAATGTTGGCTGTGATGAATGGGACATTTACAAACGAAATGTTAATATTTTCAACGAATTAAATGACAAAAATATAACAAAACCTTTGCTGTACTGGCGTATGGCAGCAATGTATTGTAAAGAACTACCTAAGTTGGCCCTAAGACTTTTGCAAATACCTGCTTCTTCAGGTGAAATGGAACGTGTGTTTTCCAATTGGGGGTACATACATGGACCAATCCGTAATAGACTGTCGTTTAACAATTCAAAGAAGCTTGTACATGTAAATTACAATCTAAAATTGAAAGATAATCCCATTTTAAATAAGGAAGATACTGATTTTGATGAGGGAGAAGATAACTAGCTAGAACATTAATGTAAATCAGGTTATTCTAGTCTTCCTGAAATACAGACTGTTCTTTGTTTCTTACATACTATTAAGAAAAAATGTTTTATTTTTGTTGATACGTTACATTTCATGAAAGAGAAAATGCTTTAGTTTTGTTAATAAAATATTTTGAGATATTAGTTTTTATAAAGGAGAAAATTTAATAGGTTTGTCAAAATACTATTTTTCCAATAAAGAGCTTGTTAATAAATAATTTTTCTCAATAAAGAAATTTATTTTATTGCATGGCTAGTTTTTTACATTTTTTACATTTTTTACGTTTCTTACATGCTTTAGCCTGAGTAAATTACATAGTATTTTACGTGTAAAAAACGTGTAAATTACGTCACGTAAATTACATTGCCAACCCTGAGTTTTAGTATTAAATCTGTTTTGGAATATTTTCAAACATCAAACATAAACAATATAGTGACCGTTAAAAAGTGTGCACCAAATAGAAATTTTTTATATCATTGATTCAAAAACTTTTAACGCCCTCAATTTGTGTGTGTGGGAATACCCATTTAACGCTAATTAGATATACCAAATAGCGTTTGCTAAATTTAAAAAAATTCCTTTTTCGAAATAGGGAAAATACAAAATTCAAGCAAAATCGCGGTGGTTTTTTCGGCATGCCTTAGTTCTAGCACAATTTCGAGGTGAGAAAATAATTTTTACCTCCCACGTTTTTGAAAAATTGGGATTTCGAAGGTTTGAAAGTTTTGCAATATGTAACATCGTCGCTAAGTTCATTTTTTCCTAAAAATGGGTTATTAAGTGCTTGTTGTAAAACAGATCAATATTTTGCTGTAAAACTATCCTAAGTCAAAATTTTTAAATTTACCGCCTTTAAAATTTATAAAATGCAAAGTATTCTAACAGCATCACATGATTTTTTCATTAATATAAGGTAGCCTATGTGCAAACTGTGGACAAAGAATAGTATGCACTAAAAAGAGCATTTGCCGACGAACACCGTGTGGAGCTCTCTGACCGCGTGAGCCATTTACCCAGACCAGCCAGACTGCCAGTGTATTATTTGTTTATTATAACAATTTTCTTCAGTTTTAAGTGCAAAAAACAAGACTTCAAGGGGCAAAAAAATTTAAAAGAGCCTGTCGACCAAAATGTGTGAATAAGATATCGAAAGACATGCGACTTTCTATATTTTCAGAATATTGGACTTTAGGAGACCTTAATTGCCAACGAGATTCTATTATGCAGTTTGTTGCTTTTAAAAACAACAATCGACAGAGCGCCTTCGTCGAAGCCAAGATGTCCAAATACCAGTTGATAATAGTGATGAAGACAATTCCAATGTGGGTGATAATAGTCGTAGAAAAATGACTTATTTTTATGATTTGTCTTCAGAAGAAGGAAAGAGAGAAAATGTCTGTCCAACATTTTTCTGAAACACACTTGGAATAAGTCACCAAGTTGTTAAAACCGTAGCCGCGAAGGTCAATATTTCAGAAAACAATCTATTGACCATAGATAGAGACTCCTGGCTGGTGAGTGAGTGCCGAGACGAGACGAGCGACCTGGCTGGGCAGAATGAGGTGACCCTCATCTGGGTGCCGGGTCACTCGGGGGTTAAAGGCAATGAAGAAGCTGACAGTCTCGCGAAGAGAGGGTCAGCAGAACCATTTATGGGACCAGAACCGGCTCTGGGCGTGTCAAAGAGCACTGCCAGGGGAGCCATTAAGTCCTGGGTCAGAAACCAACACAAGGTGTACTGGGCGGACTGTCCAGGGCTCAGACATGGGAAGTCAATAATTGACGGACCCAGTTCAAAGAGAGCTGTGGAGCTGCTAAACCTTAGCAGAGGACAGCTCAGAAACACAACAGGCCTCTTGACGGGACACATGGCCGTCAAGAAACACCTGCATAAAATGGGGCGGTTCGAAGGGGACCTCGCATGCAGACTCTGCGGGGAGGGGGAGGAATCAGCCCAGCACATCTTGTGCGAGTGTATAGCTCTGGACCGGAAAAGACAACTGATCTACGGTCACTCTAGACCGGAGACAGAGCAATATAAAACTTCACCCTACCAATCGCTGTGCAGACTAGTTCAAGGCACAGTGATCTTGGAATGGGTGGAGTAAGACTAAGGGTATGCACAATCAACCAAGGGTTGCGGTGCTATCGGGGCGGCAAGGCCGCGGACGAGCCCTGAGGGAACAAAAAAAATAATAGATAGAGACAATAGGGCTGGAAACAAAGCAAAAACCCGCATAAGCGAGGAACAAAAACTTTTAGTAAAAAATCACATAAATTCGTTTGAAGCCGTAGAAAGTCATTATACTAAAAAAACCTCTTCAAAGAAGTATTTACCTGGATCATTAAATATTTCAAAAATGGTCCAAATGTATATCGATTATTGTAAAAAAAAACAGAGTTGACAATAATAACGACATCGTTCGCGAATTAATGTATCGCTGGATATTTGTAAATAAATTTAATATAGGATTTCATATTCCTAAAAAGGATCAGTGCGATTTATGCGTCAATTACCAAAACTCAAATGATACCGAGAAAACTCAGTTGAAACATGACGTCGAAAATCACCTATTTAATAAAGAAACAATGCAAAAAAGATGACAATGACAAGTTAAAAGCTTCTTCAAATAACAGCTTTTGCTTGGCAATGTTTGATCTTCAGCAAATATTACAATGCCCCAAGATAGAGGTTGATCAAGCATATTACAAGTCAAAAATAGCTACATACAATTTAACAGTTTATGAAGCTGCCAAAAAACAGGGGCATTGTTATTTATGGCATGAGGCCATAGCTTCCCGAGGAACGTGCGAGATAGGCATTTTAAAATTTATTAAAATGAAGGTAGACAGTGACTGCAAAGAAATATCGTTTTATTCTGATAATTGCGCAGGCCAGAATAAAAACAAATTTATGTACATTATGCTGCTTTGTGCTGCAGTTACATACCAAATTAAAATAACTTTAAGCTTTATGTAGGTTGGTCATACACAAAATGAAGGAGATTCTATGCATAGTGCCATAGAAAGATGTGCCAGACGCATTACAATATACAATCCAGGGCAATGGGCTACCGTTGCACACAAGGCATGTGTAAGAAAACTTTATTTTGTTAATGAGCTAAATGAAACTGAGTTTTTTATATCGAAGACATACTGGTAGAATGTACCAAAAGATTAGACAAAGACACCACAGGAAATATTGTTAAGTGGACAGACATTAGCTGTGTGCAAGTGGACTTTGCTAACCCCCATATTTTAAAATTTGCATACAAACTACAAATTGATATATTTT
Source organism: Tillus elongatus (assembly GCA_964006375.1). Lineage (NCBI taxonomy): Eukaryota > Metazoa > Arthropoda > Insecta > Coleoptera > Cleridae > Tillus > Tillus elongatus. The sequence goes on from OZ023267.1 coordinate 24,614,591, forward strand.
TTTTTGAAATTAACATTAATCAGAGCTCTAGAAAAGAACCAATAACTTTTCTGGAATATACTCTAAAAACTCTTAGAGATAAATTAATACCCATTTCAAAGATAAAGTATGATTCTATAATTTACTACTGCAAGAAGAATGCTGTCGCCAAGGAATACCAGGACTTTTTTTAAAATTAGTCTACCGTTACCAAACCAAAAGTTGATTATCATTATGTAGTTTAAACTTATATTAACTTACTATATTTAAATAAATAAAAAAAATATTACAAAACGTAAAATTTGCCTCATTATTACCAACAAACATTAAAAAATAAATAAGCCTATGTCCAGTAGTAACAACTTTTTTACATCCTATGTCCCTTATCACAAGAATTTGAATGCATATTGAATTTAAACTTATTGTATCTCTTAAGTATGCTTAAGTACAAATAACTCCTAAAATTGCTAAAATTCAGCTTAAAAACAATGTAGTTACAAGGGCCAGAAATCTTTAATTGCGATTTACTCAAATTCTTTCTAAATGGATTTAGGATAGTTTTGCACCAAGCCGACGACATGCTAAGACTCATCTCTGGAAGTATTTTGTTTTGTGTGGAAACTTCAAAAGATTTGGAAACCAATAAGAACTGTTAATTAGTTTTTCGAATATTTTTCTTATTTATCGAAGATTAACAATTATTTTTGAGTTTTTGAGGATCCAGGAGAATTACTTTTCATCCATATTTCAGACTCATCTAAATGACTTCGAGTAGCTCTATTCTACCCTTTGATAACCAACAACTTTACTGAAAAAAAAACTGTAAGAATTCTTTTACATTTGTATGAATTTGGAAATATACATTTTGAAGTCAGTTAATTTGGTAAAATATGAAATGGCTATGACTTATTATAGTATATACTGTTAGTTAGTTCGAACAGTTTGTTCCATGCGACTTGAATCATCTACTTCTTTCACAAACAACAATTATTTTTAAGGATAAAAAATAATATGTAATCCGGCTCGAAGGACCATGTTCTTCAACTGTTGTCTTCGAAGGGTCATGTCTTCAACTGTTGGCTTCGAAGGACCATGTTCTTCAATTGTTGGCTTCGAAGGACCATGTTAAGGGAGCGGAGGATAATTATGGAATAACTTTGATAACTAGGATAATATGGACATGGTAACGATGAGTAAAATTTAATAATAAAAATAAATTAACAATTTTTTACAAACTAATTTAACCGAAATGAATTTAAAACCGAAATCTTTACATAATGAAATCTTAATTAAAAGTCTCTACTTATCTCTACATAATTAAAAACAAAAAGTCTCGCTAATGTTTACCAACACCAGTATTTATAACCTTGCGTGTTCTACATAATTAGCAAATTGCAAACCTCATCAGTCAGCATTCCTTGTACTGTACGCTGCAATTCCAACTTGTTCATTATTTAGATACATATGTAATATTATTTCAATGTTTATGATAGCTATGTGACCTACTTCTACATGAAATATTTACATTAATTGTTGTAGCGACTTTTCCTATAACTAATTTTTAATTATAAATTGAATGATATTAAAAATATATTTTCACGCCTAAGAATGCCCCCCTGCATAGCTTCCTGTTCCCTGAACAAAATACATACAGAAACGATTAACGAATAACACTACATACAGAGTTGTCACAATTACTTACCCAGAGTAGTTGAACTACCAATTAACAATTACCTGACAGAACAATTGGAATATCAATTACCAACTACCTATGTGTGCAGAAAGTAATAAAAGCCTGGACGCAGCAAGTGCGTTATGGTAGTGAATTTTCATAGAAATGATCTGGCACAAAATATTTTATTATAACTTTTTTTTCTTGTAACATAGAAATCTAAATTTTGGTGTATAGTTTACTTTTTATATAGTAAACCTACCTACCTACCAAATTTGGTTATCATAGATTTTTTATTTTTTAAGATAATTTTTTTTTTCAAATGAAAACTCAAAATTTTCCCGGAAAACCTCGTCCGATTTTTCTGATTAACGAACTTATCAAAGCCATTCACAAAAGGAAGGTACATGCCAAATTTTATCAAAATCGGCCCATTATTCTTTGAGATAAAAATTTTTTTCGAATGAAAACTCAAAATTTTCCCGGAAAACCTCGTCCGATTTTCCTGACTAACAAACTTGTCAAAGCCATTTACAAAAGGAAGGTACATGCCAAATTTTATTAAAATCGGCTTATTACTTTTTGAGATAATAATTTTTTTCGAATGAAAACTCAAAATTTTCCCGGAAAACCTCGTCCGATTTTCCTGACTAATGAACTTATCCAAGCCATTTATAAAAAAAGGTACATGCCAAATTTTATCAAAATCGGCTCATTATTTTTTGAGTTATCGGTGTGATACATACATATATATATATATATATATATATATATATATATATATATATATATATATATATATATATATATATATATATATATATATATATATATATATATATATATATATATATATATATATATATATATATATATATAAACATATAAAAATTAAAACTGACCCCGGATATGGGTTCTAGGGGTCCTAGTTCGCACTCATTTTCAAAATTTTTTTCAAAATTCAAAAGTCGGGATCTCCCCATTAGTTTCTACGAAAATTCACTAAAACTACCAACTACTCTTCGGATGTACAGGGACAGTGTCAACAAATGCGCACCACTTTTTTGAAAATCCATGGCAAGCCATGATATTTTTTAATGGAACAATAGGCCGTTAAGGGGTGAAACCGATGGAGATATGAATCCCGAGTGCAGCGACTTAACGTCCCGTTATCTAAGTTAATTCGTTCCAGCGGTATAAGGTCACAAAATTTCGAGACGTCGTATATTTTTCTAAGTGTCTCACCCAAACAACTCTGTAATTATTTAAGATCATAGCATAATTCTAACGATACTCAGCATAAGAGCAGGCACAGAATTGAAATCCGTCATTGGTGAAACAATTGCGCATCGCTGTTTTGAAAATCCATGGCAAGCCATAATATTTTTTAATTGGAACAATAGGCCGCTAATGCGTCAAATCGATGGAGATATGAATCCCGAGTGCATCAACGTAACCTTACATTATCTAAGTTAATTCGTCCCGAAGGTTCTCGTATGATGTCGCAAAGTTTCGAAACTGGGCTAAATTGCTGAAGTGTGCAGGAAAATGTAATTATATGATAGAAAATTTTTCTCAGATTCGTCTTGCGGCATAAAGATTCATATTTTCGTTATGGAGAATGATGCTTATATCACTGTAAATCACCCAAAGCACATTTCACCTGCAAGGAGGTGGATTTAAGTGCCTTTTACTTTTCTTTACTACAAAGGTTTTTCAATGACTGTAAATTCTAATTATTATTATTATTAAAATTTAAGTAATTATTGATTTAGTTATATTTTAGGGTCGGCACGTTCGAGCGACAGAACGTGTGTTCCTTTTCTACCCCCTTGTTACCTTGAACCTAATATTTAAGTTTTACGACCTTCAAGGGAGGTCTTGCCTAAATTTATTTGAAACCCTAAAACCGAGCATCTGGGTCAAATTCCCAGAACTTTAGAGTAAACCTAGTGACCCAAGCACCTCAAAGTCACCCTATAAGGAAACTGTTAATATGAACTCTAGTTTAGGGCTTCCTAAGCTAAAAATGAAACCCAGCATCTAGTTTTTTAAAATTAGTTTAATACAAAAATTAAAATTTACAGACAACATTTTAACAGCCCAATAATTTTCTAATATACCTTTTAATTCCAAAGGTTTTGGTATGATTAAAATTTAACAAAAGAAAACTCTCAATAGTTTTAAAAATAAATTCCTTAATTTCAAAGGCTTTCCGTCTGATTTAACTTATACTAAAACTCTTAATTCCAATAATATAAATCCTAAAGGTTATTTAAACAGGAGGGTGTAGGAGTCTTTCCCAACCCTTAGAATGGATTAAATGTTATACAAAGCTGATACCGGAGAAAACTACATTGTTCTTGCCCCCGGTATAATTTTTCCTAGTCTAATAATTGACTCTTTCTCAGCCTCATTATAGCTCTCAATCTTAGATAACATCCCTTATAGCTCCCAACTAAACCCTTAAGGCCCCAAGCCTTATCTCGTATTTCGTCTTATAAAATTTACAAAAATTCCCTAACTACTAAAATCCTTGATAAACAACATGTAAATTTTAACAGTATTCAATTTACTCTAATTATATTTTAGCGCCTTACGACTCAATCATTTGTGCTAATTCTATCTTTAAATATTCCATTTACTCTAATTATATTTTACCGCCCTACGACTCAAACATTTATGCTAATTCTATCTTCAAATAGCTATACAAATTTATTATGAAAATTTAATTCGGTACTCGAGACAGCTGGCCCACTCTTAATAAGAAATTATGGTAAATTTAAGACAAATATTAACAGGAACGAACTCACCCAGAAAAATCCTAGGCAGTACAACAGCTCTGTAATCTGCTTAACCAGCCCCTCCATGGCTGTTGAACCCCATTCGTTCGCGATTACCGCCCTTTCAAACAAAAGTTAATTCTCTCCACTGAAATCTCACTCACTTCTTAATTTACTCCACAGAAACCCTTGACGATTATCGCGCGGCGGCGACTGCCGAGCCCGGAGGCAGCCGCCAGAACACTGTCTTCTAGACACCGTATTTTTTCTGTCGTCTAGTCCCCCAAAAACACTTGAGTTTGCGGAAATGTTCTATTGCAACTCAAGTGGCCTATTTAGCGGTTACTTACCCGTCCTATCGTTGCCGGTGCCGTTTAGAATTCCATTCCTTTCATTGTTGCACTCAACTGACCCTTGCACCGCGCGTTTTGCGCTTGGTAAGGTGCTCTGACTTCACGTAATTAAATACCACACAATTTCAACATTGCTCGCGGTCTACATATTATTTATGCATATTATGCCGGATATATTTTACGCCTAAAATATTCAGCTCTACGGCGACTTTTCATAAATTTTTCTGAGAATCAAATCAAACATTTATGTGTGTAGAAATATCATAAATCAAAATACTTAAACAGGCCAGCATCCCGCTTACATCTGACCCCAACCTGAAGACAAAATTTATCCGCAGGAAAATTTTGTCTCAATATAATAAATACGTAAACAGGCCAGCATCCCGCTTACACACCCTTAAGTGAAAAATTTTGTGTTCCATCGAACCACCACACCTGTATAGTTTAAAACGGATAAGTTAAATACCGCCTGAGATATGGCTCTGGTGTTTTTATGTCTTCTTCCAGAACAGCACTTGCATTACTACAAAGGGCGATTGGAGAGATTGTTAATGGAGTCCCCGAACAAAACTTAATATGGCAACAAGAAGGCGCCCGTGTTCATAATACACGAGCAGTAAGTGGATTTTTTATCGCAAATATTCTACTTGGATCGGCAGAAGCGGCCAGTCCAGATCTCAGTCCACTTGATCTTTCCTTTGGGATCTATGAAACGGGGTTCAACACTGTGGATGACCTGAAAAGAACCTGATGGCCGAAGTAGTGAGGCTCAATAATAATCAGGTTTCAATAACGTCTGTCCAAATCAATTTTATGAAAAATTGGTCATTTTGAACCATTTATGTAAACGATTATTTAGGCTTTATTGTCTAGTTTTTGGTATATATATATATATATATATATATATATATATATATATATATATATATATATATATATATATATATATATATATATATATATATATATATATATATATATATATATATATATATATATATATATATTGTAATTAGAATAAAGGATATTCAGTATTTCACAATTTATTGTTGACTTCATTTTTCCACAGAAATAAACCTTATTGGTTTCTACACAATTGTTTCTCCGATATCGAATTTGATTTCTGCGCTTGAAATCCTGAATAAACACAGAGTTATTTGGGTGAGATACTTAAAAAATATACGACGTTTCCAAACTTTGTTACGTCATACCTCCGGAATGAATTTGCTTAGATAACGTAACGTTACGTCGCTGCACTCGGGATTCAGGTCTCCATGGATTTGACACATTAACGGCGTATTGTTTTATTTTAAAATATCACGGCTTGCCCTGGATTTTCAAAAAATCGATGCGCCATTCTTTCTCCGATAATGAATTTGAATTTCTTGCCTGCTCTTATGCCGAGTAGCATTAGAATTACGCTAATCTCTTAAATAATTACGGAGTTATTTGGGTGAGACACTTAAAAAATGCCGCTGTATCTAATTGAATTTCTACGCAAATATATAAATCAACTACCTGACAGTGTAATTGAACTACCCTCATAGTAATTGAATTACTTTATGCGTGATTCAATTACTCTAATGATAGTTTAATTACACCCCTCAGTAATCCAGTTACTTATAGCAGTAACTCAGTTACTTCATGTGTATTTTAGATATTATAAAGAAGTCGAATTAAATTGGGCGGTAGTAACTCAAATATGTATTACTTAATCTTAAAAGTTCACCTGTGTTTATTATGAATTTAAAAACTGAATACAAAAAAAATTGAATGTAGTTATTGCCATAATGTATTGTTTACAAAAATGTTTACGAAACAAAAATTAGTTATCATTCTTTTATATAAACTAAATAATAAAAAACAAGAACATAACGAAAAAGACATACTATATAAATAACATATAAAAAATTCGAATGGGCTTTTTCTATTTAAGTCTGCTTACATTTTGAGTGAGCTTTCAGAAGCACAAGCTGTTAAAAATGTTTGTCAGATAATAAATGTCTTCAAGGAGCGTTTATAATTTCTGAAAAAAAAAACAGCCGCTCTACACGGGCCGATGAAGGCAGACATTCATTGTATTTTAGAAATTAGTTTATCCTCAAAATCAAATCAGATTTTTCGTTTTATTTTTCTTGTAAACTATAAGTGAGGTTCCATTTTTTTTCTTCAAAACTTTAGGTCTAGTAGTCCCGGAGATAAAAGGGGTGGGATGTGGTGATGGTCGATTTTCGCATATTTTATTTAATATCTTTTAAGCTATGCATTTTTAAATATTAATATTGGTATGTTCGTATCCCTCATAACGACCCCTTGATATGTCACACGTAAGGCTAGGTGCATTCTCACCATAATTAAAAACGCATACCGTAGAAATGCGTCACACTGTATATATGTAAACACAAAGTAAACCCGGATATGGATTATAGGAGGCCTAGTTCGCGCTCATTTGAAGAAATCTTTTTAGAATTCAAAAACCGCGGTCTCCTCAATAACGAATTTTTTCTATGAAAATTAGCTAAAAATTAAACCATAAATTTAACTGAAACTACTTCCAAAGCATCAGAGAAAGTGTCTATTTGAAATTAATTTTCTGGAAATATTTTATTAAAATGAAAGTTTAAGCTTAAACTTAAAGGTTTGCAGAACACTCTTTACATAATCCGTATTTCTTTCAGGTTGTTGTCAATTTTGACGTTTCAAATCGCGACTTTTTACGTTTTGAGGAAAAGCCCAATTTTTTCTTTAAATGCCTTAACTTAACTTTTTTGTCTTTAAACTTACAGACCTAAATTTTGGTAAATTGTTCACCCTTTATATATATATATATATGTATATATATATATATATATATATATATATATATATATATATATATATATATATATATATATATATATATATATATATATATATATATATATAAATTGAAACTGACCCTGGATATGGGTTTTAGGGGGCCTAGTTCGCGCTCATTTGAAGAAATTTTTTCCAAATTAAAAAGTCAGGATCTCATCGTTGGTGATTTTTTTTAAAGAAAATTCACTAAAACAAACACTTGTGAAGCCACGGGAAAAGTATACGACTGTATTAAATATGGGACGGTTTCACTAAGTTAGGGCAATAACAAACAACCAGATATGCTATTCGAATTGAATTAAGTCTTAAAACTTTCAGCTCCTCTTTATCAAATTATTTTTGATACAAAAACTCGCTAAAAAATTCATCGGAATAACAACAATCTGATTAGATAACTGTAAAGCAAAATGAGACTAAAAAAATTGATAAAAAGCAAAGTCACTAACCAGGATTAGAACTCGTTACCTGGGAGTCGATTTATGATGTAAAATTACCACTGTACACCTAGCCCACTGAGCTACGCACTATATGTATTTACCAGCAGGAATATCCTATTGTTCAAGGTTTCACAATTTACATAAAACAATTTTGTTTTACAATGTATTTTTTGCTTATATTTTGACGAAATCAAGAAAAATAATTACTTAGACACATATCTAGGAGCTTGTTAGTCATTTCTTGTAGTATTTTTCACTCACATTTTAATCAATAAATTTTTACGTTTTTAACTTTCTTAAATCAGATTTAATTAATAAAAAATTATTTTACGTCTAACTTTTTTATTTTTTTAAATAGAGATCTGAATTTTGGTACATACAATACTCTTTATGACAGAAACCAGTGTACCAAATTTGATTGCCCTCACTTTGAAACTGACCCTGGATATGGGTTCTAGGGGGCCTAGTTCGCGGTCATTTGAAGAAATTCTTTCAAAATTCAAAAGTCGGGATTTCCTCATTAGTGAATATTTTAAAGAAAATTCACTAAAATGACTCTCCTGAATTCGATGCCCACGGGAAGAAAACCACCACTCTAGGTAACGTTTCGAATAACCAACTTCATACCAGTAACTTACTGAATGTATAAAATTCATCGGAGGGATGCCACTAGTTAACATGACAAAAACCAGTGTGGTAAAAACCTAATAAAATATCTTTCTGGTTTATTTGACGCAAAAAATAGTTTTGCAGTTTTGGTGTATCATTGCTTTGTCCTTCTTATGCAAGCGACCTATAGTGTGATACCTTATTACACTAAAAACTGACACTTAAAGAAATACTTAAATTGAGACTTGTAGTGGCTTCTAGAATACTTACTCATTATAATAAACGTCATCATATAACGATCTGTCTTCTTCTGGAGGCGAATCTTCATCTATGGAAGAAGGCAAGCGTGCGTGTATTTTGATAGGGGGTTCCAGAAGACTACTATAACCCGCAATGGAAGAGAACCTCGTTGAGCTTTTGCTGCTCCATCCCGATGGCATGTTCGATATGTCTATGGATTTCCGGGACTTTCTGGGGTTAAGTTCTTGATACGCTGAAGCTTCGAGGGCAGCAGCTAACTGTCTCTCTTCTTCTTCTACTTCAGCAACGGCCGCAGCTGTGAAGTCAGGGTCTTCCAGTGCCTTTTCAGTCTTGGATTTGGATTTGTACAAGATGAGGATGACCATAAGTCCGAAGAAGGCGCCGAGGGTGGCAGCTATTCTAACACCTGTCATGACATCGTAGGTCTTGTAAAATTCGATAGCTGCGGCTGTTTCGTTATATTCAGCTGTCGTCGAAATACATGGTGTTGTCAGTGTAAGATTCGTTTCGATAGAGCCATCTGATGGCCCAGCCTCCATCACGGAAGAGGTTCACCTGAAATTGGAAAAATATTATTTATTGATGGTGGTCGACCTCAATTTATTATATATATATATATATATATATATATATATATATATATATATATATATATATATATATATATATATATATATATATATATATATATATATACAGTGTGGAACAGCCAAATGGAATAAATTCGATAACGGATAAATGAGGGCGTGTTGGGAAAAACGCTTGGACACGTCGATTTGTATTTTTAACTGCGCATCTTTTTCAAGAAAAAAAAATTATATAGGGTGCGTCATGTGACAGTGGCCAATACCAACTTTCTTATTTTAAATACAAGCCCCTGTATATTATAAATTTTTTGGATTCTTCAGAAAATTCTAGACATAATTCATGTACAATGTTCTATACCTATCTTCAACTGTTTCGGAAATATTAAGTATTTTCAGATTTATTACAAAAATTAACATTAAAAATAGAAAATTATTTTATTTCACAAATTCGCTACATTGCATTCAATACTTATTTCCCATTCAGCTCTTGATAATGAGAAAGTAAACAAAAACCATTCCTGCGTTTCTTTTTACTGATATGAAATGAAACAAAAACAAAAACAGTTTTCTTTCTGTTCGTATAAAACTCGTAGCCTTAGCAACTTGTTGTCTGCCTGCATGACAGTAGTGATTAGTGTCAGTGCTATTGTCGTTTGAATTTCGTTAACTGTACGTAATAATATCAGAAAAATGGTTCTTTTAACAGAAATGCACAAAATAACCATTCTACAAATGATTGGTTATGGAGATAACACACGGACACAGATGGAAGTGTCTCGCTTATTTCACGAAAAATTTCCAAATTTGCCGCCTGTATCCCAAGGAACAATTAGCAAAATAGAAAAGCAGTTTCGCGAGCTTGGTCATGTGAGACAGATAAAAAAAGTAGCTGCCAATGCAGTAAGTGATGATACGAAATTGAATATTACGCTTGAGTTTCAAGAAAACCCACATACTTCTGGTCGACAAGCAGCCCAACTATTCAACGTTAGCCACACAGCAATTTTTCGAACATTAAAGGAAAGTAAAATGCATCCCTATAAAATGATACCAACTCAGGAGCTCATGGAGGACGATTTCGATAGGAGAACGTATTTTTGTGAACAAATGATGGCAATGTTAGATAACAATGTGATCCAATTAGAAGATGTTTTGTTTTCTGATGAGAGCACATTTACACTTCACGGTCATGTTAATCGTCAAAATTGCCGCTATTGGTCTAATGAGAATCCTCATTGGATGAGAGAGGAACATACGCAATATCCTGAAAAAGTTAATGTTTGGGCAGGAATTGTTGGAAATCATATCGTAGGTCCCTTTTTCATTGATGGCAACTTGAATGGGGATAAATATTTAGAACTGCTCCAAAATAATGTCGTGCCAACTTTGACAAACTTATATCCAGATCCAGCAAACCCACAAGTTCCTGCCAATAAAATATGGTTTCAGCAAGATGGAGCACCGCCCCATTACCAAATCAATGTCCGGCAGTACCTGAACCAAATTTTTCCAAATCGGTGGATAGGGAGGCGCGGATCGATAGAATGGCCAGCACGATCTCCTGATCTGTCGCTATTAGACTACTTTTTGTGGGGATATGTCAAAAGTATTGTATACAAAACTAAGCCCCTCAACTTAGATGACTTAAAAAGACGAATCACGCTTGCGATTAGATCAGTCACGCCTGAGATGTTGAGTAATGTTAGAAGACATTTCTATACCAGATTAGCATGTTGCCAAGATGTTCGTGGCGAGCATTTTGAACATTTACTACATTGACATTAATTTTTTTTTTTTGTTTTTTTAAATTATTAAGAAATAATCAGTATTTCTTATTAGAATTTGTGAAATAAAATAATTTTCTATTTTTAATGTTAATTTTTGTAATAAATCTGAAAATACTTAATATTTCCGAAACAGTTGAAGATAGGTATAGGACATTGTACATGAATTATGTCTAGAATTTTCTGAAGAATCCAAAAAATTAATAATATACAGGGGCTTGTATTTAAAATAAGAAAGTTGGTATTGGCCACTGTCACATGACGCACCCTATATAATTTTTTTTTCTTGAAAAAGATGCGCAGTTAAAAATACAAATCGACGTGTCCAAGCGTTTTTCCCAACACGTCCTCATTTATCCGTTATCGAATTTATTCCATTTGGCTGTTCCACACTGTATATATATATATATATATATATATATATATATATATATATATATATATATATATATTTATGGCAGAATTTTCTCTGTTTGATGGTTCTGGCTTTGTTTTTCATTTAGTTACAGTGCTGTAAATGTTCATTATTACATAGTCTAGATGTTATGTTAACATTTATTCATTATTTCCTGATGCTGCTTGGAACTCAAGCGAAATATATCGAGTATTTAGTACAGAGTGACTTTCTTTAAAATATAGCCCTATTTTGTGGTCGTAACTGCCCTTAAAAGTATATATATATATATATATATATATATATATATATATATATATATATATATATATATATATATATATATATATATATATACAGGCGGGCGCATTGAAAAAGAAACAGACCGATTTGCGTCCAGAGAAATTTTTTTAAAGAAACGCTGAAACACGTCAATTTTAATATTGAGGGGGACATGCTCTGACATAAAACTCAACTTTGTCACATCAACCTCTTAAGAGTGGTGATAACAACTCCTATATTTTGAATAGGGAACATGGGTCGAGTGTTACATCATTTGAAAGCTCTTTCTTTTCTGAATTCAGTACACAATTATTTTTTTGAAGTTTTATCAACTCGTTTAAGAATTATTCACAGTTGGAGTTGCAAGAACGTATTTCATTCATTGTGATAACAAATGCACTAATTAGTCATTTTTTCGTTAAAAAAAAACTAAAAAACAAAACCAAACGTTCAAAAATGTTTATTTAGTTAAATAAGTGTTCAAATTGTTGACCACCAGCTTCCATACAAAAGTACAAATTTTGTTCAAAACGAGCTATGACATTCTGGAGCATTTGTTATTAGACGGCATTCTTCAACAATGCGTCGTCGTAATTCGGGGAGAGTGGGCTTTGGAGATAATATGAAAACTTATGTCAAAGAGATGTATTATTAGTTATATGGCTTAACAAACGTTTGGTTTCGTTTCTGTAACCGGTTTCGCTGCTTGACAGGCATCATATCAGATGATGCTGCCAAACAGCGAAACCGGTTACAGAAAAGAAAACTAACATTTGTGGACACCCCGAGACAAAGTATCTACGGCTGAATTTAGTATGGAACAGTCTCACCAAGTAAGGGCAACAACAATTAACGACCTATAAAATTGTTAAAATAATTTTTCTCGCATTTCTTGGCCTTTTGCGACAGGAAAAAATAATTAAAAAAAATATAATAAAATTTGTTTGGAAGAGTGTCTCTTATTCAAGATTATGCGAGTATGTCAATCAGAGGCATTTTAACATTCAGGAGTACTAAGTGAGTGGTGAACGTGTCGCCACCTAGTTCGGAACCAAGTACTATGTTGTCACGCCCGCTCCAAATAACACAGAGTATTAAAAATAGAGACGGTATACAACTAACTAACAATTTAAAAAATTGTTAGCCCTGGCCCATTTCTACCCCAATATAGGGACAAAGTATGTAAGACTAGATGCATTCTCGCAACAATTAGAACCGTAGACCGGTTTCGCTCTCATTAGAGCTCTTCAGTACGGCATACTAATTGTAGCAAAAATGCACCAAAAATAACACGGCTATCGTATAGCCAGTCTTAAAACACTAAGTGAGTGGTGAACGTGTCGCCACCTAGTTCGGAACCAAGTACTATGTTGTCACGCCCGCTCCAAATAACACAGAGTATTAAAAATAGAGACGGTATACAACTAACTAACAATTTAAAAAATTGTTAGCCCTGGCCCATTTCTACCCCAATATAGGGACAAAGTATGTAAGACTAGATGCATTCTCGCAACAATTAGAACCGTAGACCGGTTTCGCTCTCATTAGAGCTCTTCAGTACGGCATACTAATTGTAGCAAAAATGCACCAAAAATAACACGGCTATCGTATAGCCAGTCTTAAAACACTAAGTGAGTGGTGAACGTGTCGCCACCTAGTTCGGAACCAAGTACTATGTTGTCACGCCCGCTCCAAATAACACAGAGTATTAAAAATAGAGACGGTATACAACTAACTAACAATTTAAAAAATTGTTAGCCCTGGCCCATTTCTACCCCAATATAGGGACAAAGTATGTAAGACTAGATGCATTCTCGCAACAATTAGAACCGTAGACCGGTTTCGCTCTCATTAGAGCTCTTCAGTACGGCATACTAATTGTAGCAAAAATGCACCAAAAATAACACGGCTATCGTATAGCCAGTCTTAAAACACTAAGTGAGTGGTGAACGTGTCGCCACCTAGTTCGGAACCAAGTACTATGTTGTCACGCCCGCTCCAAATAACACAGAGTATTAAAAATAGAGACGGTATACAACTAACTAACAATTTAAAAAATTGTTAGCCCTGGCCCATTTCTACCCCAATATAGGGACAAAGTATGTAAGACTAGATGCATTCTCGCAACAATTAGAACCGTAGACCGGTTTCGCTCTCATTAGAGCTCTTCAGTACGGCATACTAATTGTAGCAAAAATGCACCAAAAATAACACGGCTATCGTATAGCCAGTCTTAAAACACTAAGTGAGTGGTGAACGTGTCGCCACCTAGTTCGGAACCAAGTACTATGTTGTCACGCCCGCTCCAAATAACACAGAGTATTAAAAATAGAGACGGTATACAACTAACTAACAATTTAAAAAATTGTTAGCCCTGGCCCATTTCTACCCCAATATAGGGACAAAGTATGTAAGACTAGATGCATTCTCGCAACAATTAGAACCGTAGACCGGTTTCGCTCTCATTAGAGCTCTTCAGTACGGCATACTAATTGTAGCAAAAATGCACCAAAAATAACACGGCTATCGTATAGCCAGTCTTAAAACACTAAGTGAGTGGTGAACGTGTCGCCACCTAGTTCGGAACCAAGTACTATGTTGTCACGCCCGCTCCAAATAACACAGAGTATTAAAAATAGAGACGGTATACAACTAACTAAATTGGGGTAGAAATGGGCCAGGGCTAACAATTTTTTAAATTGTTAGTTAGTTGTATACCGTCTCTATTTTTAATACTCTGTGTTATTTGGAGCGGGCGTGACAACATAGTACTTGGTTCCGAACTAGGTGGCGACACGTTCACCACTCACTTAGTGTTTTAAGACTGGCTATACGATAGCCGTGTTATTGTGCATTTTTGGTACAATTGGTGCATTTTTGCTACAATTAGTATGCCGTACTGAAGAGCTCTAATGAGAGCGAAACCGGTCTACGGTTCTAATTGTTGCGAGAATGCATCTAGTCTTACATTCAGGAGTAATAAAAGTTTAATAGCTAAAAATTTGTAAGCCAGATGTGTTATGTTAAAAATCGAACTTGGTCATATTATCACATAGTTAGCTCAGACACAGACCGATAATAAAAATGTAAAACTCGAAGGGTGTAACTTATGACTTTCCTTTATTCACACAGTGTAAATTCTCATCTAGGATTCACGGAGAGATGTGAATGGAGGATAATACTTCAGCTTGAGTCCCGAAGGCATCGTTTCGTACATCACCTTGTCTGAATTATGCCGCTTTTACCCTTGCTTCCAACAAATTTTACCCTCTGTTTTGTTCGGGGGTCTTCATCGACCCAATGTTGCCAATATGTATTGTGAAAATTGCTTCTATGGTCATTTTACCGGGGAGAAAATGAGCGAGAAATAAAACAGAAAGAATATGAAACGATAGGCAAATGTATGCATTTTTTGCTTCGAATAATAAGTATTGATCAGAAGTTTTGTCCGAAAATGTATTCGAAGCAAAATAGTTGGGAAACGAAACTAATTTATGTAGTATTACAGCAGCAAAACCAGATTTTTTAGTAAATTTTCCTATTCCTGTTAGAACAGATTACGTTTCGGTATGCTATTATTTTGTCAGAAAATAAATCATTTTGTTTGATAACTTTTCACCCACTATATGCAGACATATACAGAGTCATTCATGTAACTTGTTCATAAGAGTTTTTGGGGTTCCAATTTCTTTGCAAGTATGCAAACTTGGGGTTGAATTGAGACGTTCTATCGATTGAAGCAGCAGCAATCCTTTGAATTCCTCTTTCAATTTTAGGTCGGCTTTGTTAAGAATTACCCAACCTATCTTTGGCTGTTATTGAGACATTTGCCTGAATGTCTCATATGTCCGCATTCTTTCTGAGGCAAAAAACTCGTTTAATAATCACATCAAAAACAAAGTCATCTCAAGCTCCAAGGGCAGCAGACCCTTCCGGACTCTTGCTAAATCCATTGGGAATAATTTCTGCAATAGCACGTTCCAACCTCTTGTTTCAGGGGATGCAATTGTTTCTACCGCCCTCGGCAAGGTTGAACATTTTGCCTCATTGTTCACCGGCAATTCTACTCTCAACCCACCTCCAAATGTTCAACCACCAACAGTCCCCAATGTCGCGCATAAAATGACGGATATCATTTTCAAAACTAAAAAGGTACGAAAGATCATCTCTTCTCTTAATACCAGGAAAGCCTCTGGCCTTGACGAGATCCCAGCAATTGTTCTCAAAAAATGTACACCAGAACTTGCTCCTGTCCTGTCTGTTTCAGACCTCTTACAATAGAGGCATATTTCCTAGTAACTGAAAAACTGCTCGAGTACAACCCGGCCTCAAGAAAGGATTCCTAGCAACTACATGCTTATTTCTCTCCTTTCAGTCGTCTATAAAGTGATGGAAAAGTATATAACCACCGAATTACTAAAATTACTTGAAAAACAGTCTAATCCGCGACAGGCAGTATGGATTATGTCAGCGCAGATCAACTGCGGAACAAGTCTATCGGACTACACGGTGAATCCCAGATTGTCGCTCTAGACATATCCAAAGCATTCGACCAGGTCTGCAACGCAGCGCTGCTTAACAAACTTCCGGCCTATGGTCTACCACCAAAACTCTGTACCTGGACAGCAAATTTCCTCTCCAACCGGAGCATTTCTGTTGTCGTGGATGGCCATTCCTCTAAACTGTACCCAATTAATGCAGGAGTTCCTCAAGGTTCAGCTATAGCCCCTACTTTGTTTCTTCTCCACATCAATGACCTCCTCTCTAACACATCCAACCCAGTTTACCGTTACGCAGTCGACAGCACCCTCTACTCAAATATACAATATTCTAAGCCTGTCTCTTTAGCCCAATTAGATGAGGATCACAGACTCATGGAGGGTTCTGTCTCCGTGTATCTCCATTATATATTAGATTGGGGAAGTAAAAATCTTGTACAATTCAACCTCACCAAATCTCAGTCTTGCTTTCTTTCTCATAAGATATACACAAGCCCTAGACAATGAACAACCAAGTTATTCAAAGTAATGAGTCCCTTTCATTTGTTTGCATTTCTGTGGATCGAAATCTCAATTGGCACCAACATGTCACATCAATTGCAGAAGCGGCTGCTAAGAAATTAGGTTTCCTCTTCCGGGCTCGCAAATACTTTTCAGCAGCTAATCTCTATACCTTATATACTTCACAACTAAGGCCAAACCTCAAATATTGCTTCCACATCTGATGTGCCGTTGCCGCTTCTACACTCGCTATCTTGGACTCCATTCAGAAGAGAGCTATACGTCTCATCGGTGACCCTACCCACACCCAAAGGCTGCCATCGCTTGCCCACTGGAGTGCCGTTGGTGACCTCTCTCTTTTATAGATATCTGCATGGGCGCTGCTCAGAGGAGTTTTCTTCCATAGTTCCTCCACCGGCTGCCCCCAACAGATCTACCAGGGGACCAGAGCGAATGCACCCTTTTACTGTCCAGGTCACCAGACATAGAACATCTTGTTATGCCTGCTCTTTTGTCCCGACCACCAAGTTGTGGAATTCCTTGCCTGCACATGTTTTTCGTTCGAACCTCCAAACCTTCAAGTTCAGAATTAACAAGTTGCCTCTTTCCTCATTGTTCACACCCACGGTACGATAGTATTTAGGTTGTAAGCCCTCGTGGTGTGTTGTTGAAATATATATTTAAAAAAAATTGCATTTGTTTGTCAAAATGGAAGTTGCAGTGCCGTTACGAATATCCGTTTTCTACCTAGCCAAAGCAACTGTACCTTAAACCGCTTTGATTCCGTAAACCACTTTATTTGTTGGAATAAACTATTTGCACTCTGCCTGTCATCAAAAACAACTCATGTCCTGAAATCGCTATACGATATTGCATCCCTAAAAATTATGATTGGATGCCACTTTTTTAAGCAGATGATAATGTCCGATGGCGTTTTGGAGAGCGATCCTTTAAGTCCCCTTCCTTTTATCATTTTTTGCAAGATACTAACGATTATTTCTTGTCTCAGGGGGTTTCTGGATTAAATTTTGATGGTAACTTAGACATTCTTAAGCCTCTGTATGCGAATGATTTGGTGTTACTTGAGGAGGAGAGTCAATCCTGTTGACATACACAGAAATCTAAATAATCGGGCCCATTATTCGAATAACAATAGCTTAGCGTGGTGCTTTTATATATGATCTCACTAGGCCGTTTGATACGCAAAATCCGCAACTGCTTGGGAAAAAGCTGCAGTGCCTGGGTATTCGGGGCCCTGTTTGCGACTGGCTGCTCTCGTTTCTAACAAACAGACAAATGGTAGTATCGGTGGATGGAGTGCAGAAACGACCCTTTCATGTACAACCTGACACTCCGAATATCCGTTTTCTACCCAATCAAAGCAACTGCACCTTAAACCGCTTTGATTCCGTGAACCACTTTATTTCTTGGAATAAACTATTTGCACCCTGCCTGTCATCAAAAACCACTCATGTCCTGAAATCGCTATACGATATTCCATCCCTAAAATTTATGGTTGGATGCCACTTAAGCAGATGAATATATCCGATGGCGTTTTGGAAGGTGGTCCTTTAAGTCCCCTTCTTTTTACAAGATATCAACGATTATTTATTGTGCCGAGGGGTTTCTAAATTAAATTTTGATGGTAACTTAGTAATTCTTAAGCTTCTGTATGCGAATGATTTGGTGTTACTTGAGGAGGAGAGTCAGTCCTGTTGACATGCACAGAAAACTAAATAATCGGGCTCATTATTCGAATAACAATAGCTTAGCGTGGTGGCTTTTATATCTGATCTTACGCAAAATCCGCAACTGCTTGGGAAAAAGCTGCAGTGCCTGGGTATTCGGGGCCATGTTTGCGACTGGCTGCTCTCGTTTCTAACAAACAGACAAATGGTAGTATCGGTGGATGGAGTGAAACCATGACCCTTTGATGTACAGCTTGACACTCCGCAGAGAAGTGTTTTGGGCCCGTTGTTGTTTGTCTTATATGAAAATGATCTGCCTGAACATATTAGGCAGGGGAGGTTGTTCATGTACGCAGACGATACGACAGTGGTCATGCCGGGGTCGAGAGCACACGAGGTTGGCCGGAAGGTTAACTCGTTACTTGGGTTATGGGTTCGATAAGTGGTATCAGGACAACCAGCTCCTTATAAATTACCAGAAAACCGTATTTCTTGTATCTAGAGCCCAGCAAAGGCAAGTAATCAACCTTGATTTTCGGGGCGCTGTAGTGTTTCAGGCCACAAGCGTGAGAGTATTAGGGGCTACTATTGACCGGCATCTTTCATGGAAAGAACATATTGAAGTTGTGTGCGCTAGCCTTAATCAGACACATTTCCTAATATTTCGATTATCAGAGTTCCTTGACACCAAAACTCTGATGACTGTCTACTACTCGGGAGTTTATTCCTTGATATCTTACAACATTGTTGCTTGGGGGCAGTCAGTTGAGGTGGAAAGAGTTTTTATACTGCAAAAAATAATGATAAGAATGATTTTTGGTATGATCAATCGGCGGAAAAATAACGAACTAACATGCGTTTACCTGTTAAATTGTTAAATTATATTCATATTGCCAAAGATGCAGGGGTGTATTTATATAACAGCTGCCGGAAACCATAAAAACAATTCAAAATATGAATAAATTTAAAGCATCGCTGAAATCATACTAATAATTGCTATTACTCCATTGCGGAGTATTTGTCTGATACCCGTGGGGCACAGAGCTGAGACAAACGAAAAGTTTATTGTGTTTTGTTTGCTTCAAACGTTTTCTAGTTTCTGTTTTACATTTGTTTTCATAGTTTTGTGTTTATTTTAATATTTGACCTGCTAAAACATTTGTAAATGAAATTAAAGCAAAGTTAATTATTAACTATTGACTTAAGAGTAAACCAATTTGAGACAAGAGGGGATGTGGTCCTTTAACCTGGTCGTGCGCTGGTCGTTCTCTTGATTGATCGACGCGTGATTTAGCTACCGGACTCCTAGAGGCTGGCTCCTCGTGCCATCCCTAGCGTGACTGTCGGCAATGGGAATAACGCCCAGATCTGATGGTCTACTAAAGTCTCGCTCCCTCGCTTCGCAGGTGGTAGTGGAATTTTCCACGCCCGAGGAGGTACCACCCCATGCATCAAGGGGCCGGTGAAGTCCCAACGGACGTTTCCGGTTCTGGTGTATGAGTCGGTTTCCTTTATAAGCAAAAATGATGATGGCTCCTCCTTGTGCGAAAAATTCCGGAGGTAAAATACCCCTCCATTCGGATCTCCGGGAGAGGTGTGCACAGGGGGCGCCAGCATCGAGATTTAACATATCCTTCTCCAATTTATGTGGCCTAAATTCTAACCTAAACTCCGCCTACCATTTCCTCCAGGCTAATAGGCCCCAACTCCTCTTCCTCACCGAAACCCAAATCAGTGCCAAAAGAGCCACTAATCACCTTAATTTCCCGGGTTATGAGCTCCTTACTTCTTTCAGATTGCATGGAGGCGTGTGCGCATACGTCCGTAGCAATCTACCCTGCACCAGACTCCCCAATTTAGAAGCTGGAAGAAAAGACATATTATGGATAAAACTCTCTCTCAGGGCTGTAACTAAACTTATCTGTTGCATTTACCGGTCGCCTTTGTCCAGCTCTTTGACTACCTTTCTGAAAAAACCGACCATCTGATTTCTGAATATCCTTCCTCCGAGGTCACTCTTCTTGGTGACTTCAACGTTCATAATAAGAAATGGCTAGGATCTTCAAAAACCGATCCACAAGGGAGAGCAGCGAAGGCCTTTTTAGTCAGCAACTCTTTAGCCAATATGGTTCAGCAACCTACTTACTTTCCTCGCATCACAACACACAACTCAAATCCCTTGGACCTCCTTCTTACTACAAATCCTGAATGCTATAAGATATCAGTCACCGCCCCCTCGGTCGCTCAGACCATGGCATGGTCACCGCTTCCTGCAATGCAACCCGAAGTCACACAGTCATCACACCCACGTATCGTTTGGCTTTACAACTTCGCGAACTGGGACGACATGCGATATTACTTTTGCCTCATTTCCATGGACGTCTGTCTGCTTCTCTCATCCTGACACCTCTGATATCTCACAAAACGTCATCGAAATTATCCAAGCTGGCATGGAATTATATATTCCACGTACACAAAAAACCTCTTCGGACACTCAAAAGCCCTGGTTCTCTAAATCTTGTGACAAGGCCAGACTTGAAAAGGTCAAAGCTCACAAAACACTTCTACATAATCCCAGTCAAGAAAACCATCAAGCACATAACGACGCAAGAAACCGCTATGCCCGCATTCTTTTTGAGGCAAAAAACTCGTTTAATAACCACATCAAAAACAAAGTCGTCTTAAGCTCTAAGGGCAGCAAACCTTTCTGGACTCTTGCTAAATCTATTTTGAATAATTTCTGCAAGAGCACGTTCCCACCTCTTGTCTCAGGGGATGAAATTGTTTCTACCGCCCTGGACAAGGCTGAACTTTTTGCCTCGTTGTTCGCCGGCAATTCTACTCTCAACCTGCCTCCAAATGCTCAACCACCAACTGTCCCCAATGTCGCGCATAAAATGACTGACATCATTTTCAAAACTAAAAAGGTACGCAAGATGATCTCTTCTCTTAATACCAGGAAAGCCTCTGGCCTTGACAAGATCCCAGCAATTGTTCTCAAAAAATGCACACCAGAACTTTCTCTTGTCCTGACTCGTCTGTTTCAGACATCTTACAATAGAGGCATATTCCCTAGTAACTGGAAAACTGCTCGAGTACAACCCGTCCCCAAGAAAGGATCCAAAGCGCTTCCTAGCAACTACCGGCCTATTTCTTTCCTTTCAGTCATCTCTAAAGTGATGGAAAAGTATATAAACACAGAATTACTAAAATTTCTTCAAAAACACAGTCTAATCCACGACAGGCAGTATGGATTCCGTCAGCGCAGATCAACTGCCGACCTCCTTTCCTTTGTCACCAATTCTTGGAACAAGTCTATGGAACTACACGGTGAATCCCAGATTGTCACTCTAGACATATCCAAAGCCTTCGACCAGGTCTGGCATGCAGCGCTGCTCAATAAACTACTGGCCTATGGACTACCACCAAAACTATGTACTTGGACAGCAAACTTCCTCTCCAACCGGAGCATTTCTGTTGTTGTGGATGGCCATTCCTCTAATCTATATCCAATTAATGCAGGAGTTCCCCAAGGTTCAGCTATAGCCCCTACTTTGTTTCTTCTCCACATCAATGACCTCCTCTCTAGCACATCCAACCCTGTTCACAGTTACGCGGACGACAGCACCCTCCACTAAAATATACAATATTCTAAGCCTGTCTCTTTGGCCCAATTAGATGAGGATCGCAGACACATGGAGGGTTCTGTCTCCGTGGATCTCCAAAAAATATTAGACTGGGGAAGTAGAAATCTTGTACAATTCAGCCCCACCAAATCTCAGTCTTGCTTTCTTTTTTATAAAAGATACACCAGCCCTAGGCCCATCACAATGAACAACCAAGTTATTCAAAGTAATGAGTTTTTTTTTTCACTTGTTGGCATTTCTGTGGATCGAAATCTCAATTGGCACCAACATGTCACATCAATTGCAGAAGCGGCTGCTAAGAAATTAGGTTTCCTCTTCCGGGCTCGCAAATACTTTTCACCAGCTAATCTCTATACCTTCACAAATAAGGCCAAACCTCGAATACTGCTCCCACATCTGGGGTGCCGCTGCCGCTTCTACACTCGCTATCCTGGACTCCATTCAGAAGAGAACTATACGTCTCATTGGTGACTTTACCCTTACCCAAAGGCTGCCATCCCTTGCCCACCGACGTGCCGTTGGTGACCTCTCTCTCTCTTTTATAGATATCTGCACGGGCAGTGTTCAGAGGAGCTTTCTTCCATAGTTCCTCCACCTACTGCCCCCAACAGATCTACCAGGGGAACAGAGCCAATGCACCCTTTTACTGTCCAGGTCACCAGACATAGAACATCTTGTTATGCCCGCTCTTTTGTCCCGAGGACTTCCAAGTTGTGGAATTCCTTGTCGGCACATGTTTTTCCTTCTCCTACGAACCTCCAAACGTTCAAGTCCAGAATTAACAAGTTGCCTCTTTCCTCCTTGTCGACACCCACGGTACGATTCTATTTAGGCCGTAAGTCCTCGTGGTGTGTTGTTGAAATAATAATAAAGAAAAGAGTTATGTGCTTTTCTCGTGCGTTTTCTGTTAGACACGATAACTGTGATCTATATTACGATGGCATGAGATTAGAAACTGTAAAAAAGTATGTTTGTATTGGAATATGTTTTACTTCACTGCACATTTCTCCAGTAGCGGCGCCTGGGGCGCTAAATTATCAATGGTTAGGTCAAAAAGTGACTGCTGCATAGGTTAGACTGTACGAGTCTATCGTTCTGGACATTCGGCAGAATTTTTGGTGAAGTCTTGGCTATTAGATAACCTAATATGATTGAAGGAATTTATTCAGATACGCTTTGTTGCGATACTCTTCTCGTTGCCAGAAAATTGCTCTGATTATATAGCACAGCTTGAGATTGGCATGAGAGCTCTTTCTTTGTTGGTTTTAAAGCATAGTATTACTAGGCTTTGGAAGCTTCCAACGGTAGAAACGGCTGCCTGCTTCGTGACATACCTCAAATACAACTGGACTGTCTAGGTTAGATATCTATTTAATTATAATGACACAGGTTTACTATGGGATTAGCTACCATTGGGTGTCGTATGGGGGCGTAAAACGTAGTCTTTGCGATAAATTCGAGTCCAAACCCATCTTCGATAAGCTTCTGGGTACCATGATTTGTATCATTTGTTTTGCAACACATTCAAGGGGAGAAAAAAGTTTAAGTCAATAAATAC
Source organism: Tillus elongatus (assembly GCA_964006375.1). Lineage (NCBI taxonomy): Eukaryota > Metazoa > Arthropoda > Insecta > Coleoptera > Cleridae > Tillus > Tillus elongatus. The sequence continues at coordinate 24,638,484 of OZ023267.1, forward strand.
TGCGGGTTCCGACTAGGTTTGTTTCGAGGTTTGGTCTGGGTGAGCTTTTTACAACATATTTGGTTGGGAGCATGTACCTAGTATATTTCTTTCTGCTGCTTTAGATATGGTTTGTTTCACTCAGTCACTCTCCCCATTTTTCTCCACCAGGTGTTTCTCAAGTGTCGGTTTGAGGGCCTCTACCATTTATATTATTTTAAAGTAAGCGCCCTACACAAATGTGCATAATTATCTTTTATATGCTAATGATCTGAAAATCCTTAGCAAGACTACATGTTTTGATGACTACTTTCGACTACAGCAAGCTTTATTTTTCTTAAATAAGTGGTGTTTAGATACTTTTGCGTATTTCTTCTTCTCTACCGTCAACCAATTTCCACGACTATGGCCAATCACCGATTCAGGAAGTATTTTCACGTTACCTACCTAGAAATTTTGCCGAAACAATAATGTATTCTGTAAACAGGGTAGGGATATCTAACGTGTCCAACACATGATGTCCAGTACCGTCGACTTAACACTTCACACGAAGAACGGAACTTGCCCAGACACGGCCTTAGTAGGTCTTATTTTTCAGTATGTACTGAATCAATTGCTTAATAATAATAATTCTTAAAAAAGCGATAGACATGCTCAGGTAGGGTGTGAATCAGGAATATCTCTGTATCAACAACTAAGCTCAGTTTTGTTACCTCCCTTAAATAATTGTCGCACGAGAGTTTTGCTGATAATTCCTATATTTTAAAACTAATTTCAAGACACACATTTTCTAAGATACTTTTTCGTTTTATTCAATTTAAGTAAAATATTTTGTGGTGCTGTGCTTATTATAATGTCTAGCATTTCAGGCTTCGTATTTCTGATATATAAAATATCGAATTTGTCGGATAACATCTTAATGATTCTCTCAGCTTTGACTTGATAACGAGAAAAACTGGGTTTAACAGCCAATTGAAAGGGAACGGCATAGAAAGAGAGGTGCAGGAAAACGTAGATGGAAGGGATAAGGAAATTAGAGAGTACGAGAGTGGAAACTTTGCATAGTTGCTATGAAAGCACAAGTTTCAGATCGATTTCGTTTCACTAGAGTGCTAAATTAGCTTGCAACTCGAACATAATTAAAAACTAAAATGAGGTGGTTAAGTTTTTATCACTGAAACAGAATTCAAGTTTTATCTGAAAGCTGAACGTAAATGCAGTTTACAAATACTATTATTTAATAATACAAAAACTGGATGTCTGACAAGAAATTGTTCTGAACTTATTGATAATAATAGCAGCTGCTTCAAAATAACACATATTCTTTAAAGCTTCTTATTTGCTTAAACGAATTGCTTCAACACGGATTTGGTCATTTTGATTCTGACATTGGAAAACTTAAATAGAAAATACCTTTTTAGTAACAATTATGTTAAATAATAATAATCATTATCATTATTGTATCTCCAAAGACATCTCGGAGGTAGAGGGCTACTGAACTTGGAGCGGTTACACGAAAAAGATGTCTTTGAGCTGAGCTGCAAGATCATTAAATGCTCGGATCCTCTTCTGCGAATTATCAAGACTCACGAAGTCACAGGAGAAACAGGAGCATTCTAGTTCAAGGCAGCAGGCAGATAAGCAGGTCAACTTTAACTATGTTTCGACCACAGGTCGGGAAGAAGGAAAGGTGATCTTTCTTTGGTGACAGCTTGACATTCCGACCTTTAAAAGGTAAAATTAGAGATGGCCTACAAACACATATGTTGGAGCAGCATGTTGACAAGCCTTCAAGTTCTGGCATATAGAAAAACACGGCTTGTCAACTATTTCAGTCAACATCAAGACAAAATTGTCAAACCATGATAAAAAGTCTGGACGCAGCAAGTGCATTATGGTAGCGAATTTTTAAAAAAGTATTTTTAATAGCAAATGTCTTTCTTTGATGAAAGCAGGCATCAAACTTGGTTACTCATATAGTAGAAACAATGTACCATATTTCATCGAAATAACTTTATTGTTTAAAAAATATAAACATTTTTCAAAAGTCTGGATGCAGCAAGTGTGTTATGATAGTGAATTTCCATAAAAATGGTTTTAATAGCAAATACGAGCATGCATCAATCTGATTACCGGTATAGCCTATGTAGTAGAAGCAATGTATTATATTTTATCAAAATCACTAATGGTTTGAAAATATACAAGAATTTTTGGTAACAAACTCAAATGTTGGTTTCCTAACCAACAATTACGTTAATAGCAAATTAAGTTATTGAAATTTGAAGGATTTAATGATAAATCGGTAAATTTGCAGATTAGCTCCCGAAGGCTTTTCAAAAAATTGTTTTCAGAAATGATACTAGGACCCCACCTGGATGCACAAACCAGAAGAAAATTCCTTGTTCACACCCCCCAAGGAAGTTACGGGACTGGGAGTGAATAGGGGCGCTGGGCGGGGTAGGTAGTAAAAAGGAAATATGAGCAGAAAATGCGAAGAAAACTGCTTGAAAGCTGTCTGTTTGAAGCCATATCCCCACTAAACTCTGCCTACCCCGCACAGCACACCTATTTGCCACAGGTCACGTAACTTCCTTGGGGGTACGAACAAGAAGTTTTTCTTGTGGTTTATGTAACGAGGGTGGTTGTATGCACGCGAGGGGGGAAAGGAAATGCCTACGACGAAGCTTACCCCCAGGTTCGATTTGTGGCAGGGGTGGGGGGTTGAGGAGTGGCTGCTTCGTCGTGGGGATTTTTCTTCCCCCTCGGGTACATACAACCACCCTTGCTGCATAAACCACAAGAAAAACATCTTGTTTCTACCCGCCAAGGAAGTTATGGCACCTGGGCACCCTGGGTGGAAAGGCGTGCTGTAGGTAGGCAGGGTTTAAGGGGGATATGGCTTCAAGATTTGAAAAATACAGCTTTCAAGCCCGTGTTATTCGAATTTTCTTCTCATATTTCCTTTTTACTATATACCCCGCCCAGCACCCCTACTTACTCTTGGTCCCGTAATTTCCTTGGAGGGGTGTGAACAAGAAATTTTGGCACAGAGTTCACTCTTTATAATACAAACACGCGTATCAAATGTGGTTGCCCTTACTTTATTATTTCCGGAGATATGAATTTTTTTAGAAAGAAAACACAAAATTTTCCGGGAAAACCTGATCCGATTTTCCTGGCTAACGAACTTATCCAAGCCACTTGCAAAACGAAGGTACTCACCAAATTGGATCAAGATTGGTCCATTATTTTTTGAGTTATCAGTCGGATATATATATATATATATATATATATATATATATATATATATATATATATATATATATATATATATATATATATATAGATCTCCTTATTAGCGATTTTTTTTATTCGCTAATAAACAAAACACGTTCTTATTCTTTGATTTACAATTTTAGAAGCATAAGTTGTTATATCCATTTCAATGACAATCATTTACTACTTAACCTCAAAACAAAACTGTCAAATCATAATAAATGAACAAAACACGTTATTATTATTCTGTTTCTAATTTTACAAGCATATACAATTATTTACTTAAACTTAAAACAGAACTTTCAAACTATAATAAATAAACAAAACACAGTATCCCATCTGATTTTTATTCAAGTAGCTGATAAAAGCTTTCTTATTTACCCCTCTCACTTTCAGACTGGATATTTTTGAACATTTTACAAATCCGCGCAACCGAATATATCCGAAGGCGGTCATTAGGATGTGATCGCCACAATTCGGGTGTGAACGTTCGTTGCACATTAGGATGTTGTGGCGATCCCGCCTTACGTGTGTTGTTTTGTTTGTCTATAGGTGCATTATGATGCAAGTCTATGGTATATGTATCAATCTGTGTGTGGCAGGTGACTACTCTGTCCTTGTCTGGCATCATACTTTAACTACTTAAGTTGTTTCAATTCATGTCTTTCAAATTTTACTTTTAACACCGGTTTGGAACAACTCCGTTTGAAGAGGCCCATTTAACACCATCGTTTGGGCAGCCCGTTGGAGCACCATTCAACAATAATGTTTGAAGAGCCTCATTTAACACCGGTTTGGAACAACGCCGTTTGAAGAGGCCCATTTGACACCATCGTTTGGGCAGCCCGATTCAACGTTAGTTGTTTGGAGGGCCTCATAGTTATGGCAGCCACTTCAATGTCATGCCATGTGGGGCACCTACGGAGGTCAATCCATTGGTTCGGACAGTCCTGAATGGTCCACACAATATATCCAGAGGTTTTGCTAGCCCTGACTAGCATCAGATTCTCTCATATTCAGTCGATCCAAGGAACACCACAGAACACACCGTAGTTAAGTACATTGTTTATCTGTAATCTTTATTTAAAATCAAAATTTTCATTTATAACTGCTTTAATCTATCACAATAACTTACAATGATTTTGCCTCATATAAATCCATTGTTTTCTTAATAAATGAAGTTAACCGAGATTTTTATTTGTATGTCTAACACCACCCCAAATTATAAGGTACGAACCCACATATTTTTCACAATTCCATTAGATCTCATGTTCTGCTCTGAGCAGCCATATAATTTTCATTTAAATTTTAATGAATTATTTTCTTATTAAATTTTATATAAAATAGCATTCATCAATGTTATAAGGACACCGTCTGTCGGGTCAGTTAGTTTGAAATAATTATATGAAACTTGATAACCACAACGCACTTGCTGCTTCCGCACTTTGTTCCTATTTTACATCGAACAATTTTCCAGTATTCTCGAGTAACAAGAGCTCAGTTTAAAAATGTTTCTTCTGTTTACTTTTATCTGATCACATATTACCAAATGGCACATATTATCCTGGAACCTAAAATACACATAACATGTTCCACAACTGAAAACCCATAGACAATATGAATCAAGAACGGATGCGACTCTTCTTTGTAGCGTACTGCTCTGGTGACCTAAATTTCTTAAACTTACCAGGATGTTACACAAATCTGTGAACGTAGTCATTTGAGACCTGATGCCTTTCTGCTATTGACATTTTCCAATATGCACCTAACAATAGGGTCACTAAAAAGTATCTCTTTCTTTTTGTGGTTACAGCTAGAATAAATGCTTCTTTTTTTCGCGGATTAAACATATAATTAGAAGCTGTTCTCTTTGGAAATAATTAATTTCTGGCAACATGTGATGCTATACGACTGGCAAATTAGTCCTGAAAGTGATCTTTCATTAGCCACATTCTGGAAATAATGTTATTAATCTATTTAAATATTATGTCAAAAAGACACTTATTAGTTAAAAATAGTGCTGCAAATTGAATCATAACTTCCACATAGCTGTGATAATCTAGTCTCCTCAGAAACACATTCTCATGAAATAAATTTAGGGTCCATGACTTGACCACAAAGAAAATATTCGTATTCCTGTACCCATAAACTTCTGAAAGGTTATATTGCTCGAAGTTTCACAAAAAAATCATCCCCCATTCATCCCCTACCCTTTAAAGCGATTTTACACAAAAACAATCCGAATCGGTCGTTTTTCGGCTGCAAACTGTATACCAAATTTGAAGACGATATCTGAATTCGTTCTACATGTATCGTGGCTACAAACAGACAGACCGACAGACTGCTAGACCGACAGACAATAAAAATTTTCGTTCCCAAATCATGTTTTCTATATGTTTTAACACTTCTTACATCGTTTAAGCGAAAAACAAATTTTAAAATTTTTGTTGCCGCAGCCATACTTCCACAAGTATTGACTTTGTGTAAGTAAAATAAATAAGTCTTCTTGACACGAGTCAATTTCAAGTCAAACATGAGACAATTTCGTTAACATACAATGCAATAGAAATTCCAGGAATTTACAGGAAATATGGGATATAGGAGACAATAATAGGCAGTTAGGCAAATTTAAAATTTAGAGAAGCAAAATCAGTTGAATGAGGTGCTGTCAGTGTCAACAAGATTTCTGACCACATTTCAGTTTTGTATATTCAAGCCCAAATTGCACCAATTGCAGGCATAAGTTCAAAGTTTTTAATGAATTTTTGTAGGAAAAACTTATTCAAACAAGCGCGAACTACGCCTCCGAGAACACATGGCCAGGGTCAGTTCCAATTTTTATTTGTTTATATATATATATATATATATATATATATATATATATATATATATATATATATATATATATATATATATATATATATTGAAACAGAGTCTGGATATGGGTTCTTAGGGGTATCACTTATACACCAGCTAATCTCTATACCTTATATACTTCACAAATAAGGCCAAACCGCGAATACTGCTCCCATATCTGGGGTGCTGCTGCCGCTTTTACACTCGCTATCCTGGACTCCATTCAGAAGAGAGCTATGCGTCTCATTTGTGACCCTACCATCACCCAAAGGCTGCCATCCCTTGCCCACCGACGTGCCGTTGGTGACCTCTCTCTCTTTTATAGATATCTGCACAGGCACTGCTCAGAGGAGATTTCTTCCATAGTCCCTCCGCCTGCTGCCCCCAACAGATCTACCAGGGGAACAGAGCAAATGCACCCTTTTACTGTCCAGGTCACCAGACATAGAACATCTTGTTATGCCCGCTCTTTTGTCCCGAGGACCTCCAAGTTGTGGAATTCCTTGTCGGCACATGTTTTTCCTTCTCCTCCCAGCCTCCATTCCTTCAAGTCCAGAATTAACAAGTCGCCTCTTTCCCCCTTGTCGACACCCACGGTACGATAGTATTTAGGCTGTAAGCCCTCGTGGTGTGTTGTTGAAATAAAAATAAAAAAGTCAGGCCGATAACAAAAAAAAAATAATGGGCCGATTTTGATAAAATTTGGAATATACCTTCCTTTTGTAAGTGGCTTGGAGAAGTTTGTTAGCCAGGAAAATCGAACCAGGTTTTTCATCTTATATTTTTTGACCGTTTGTTCATCAAAATCGAATAATAAGTACAAAAGTTACAGGCGTGGTTCCATTTAAAATGGGCCTCACTATATATATATATATATATATATATATATATATATATATATATATATATATATATATATATATATATATATATATATATACACGAGGGCGGGTCAAAAATCCGTGACTTTTTGAATTTTCCGCCTCTTTACAGGAAGGGCAACACTGCTCTTGTCCACAAGCATCTGTCAGTTCACACCTGTCAAATTTTAAACAAGCTGCGTCATTTAGTTTGTGTTAGATAGCCATTGAAATCAGACAACCTCTTGAGTTATAACGAAAATGAAAAAAAAATTAATATCGTGTGCTCATCAAACATTACTTTTTGCCGAAAAAACCCTCACTCAAACCAAGGATAAGCTTAACGAATACTATGGGGATTCTGCACCATCAATTTCCATGGTAAAAAAGTGGTTTACTGAATTTCGTTGCGGCCGTACAAGCACAAATGACGTCGAAATTTCTGGACGCCCAGTTGAAGTCACTACATCCGAAACAATTGAAAAAATTCACGATATTATGTTGACCGATGGGAGATTGAAGGTGCGGGAGATTGTGAAAGCCATTGCGGGAGATTGTGTGGAAACCATAGGAATATCACATGGCTCAGTGGTTTCGATTTTGCATGATCACTGGGGTATGAGAAAGCTATCCGCAATATGGGTGCCACGTTTGCTCACAATCGACCACAAACGCAATCGTGTGACAACTTCGAAGGAGTGTTTGGCGTTGTTCAAGCACAATAGGGATGAGTTTCGTAACCGTGGACGATAAACGGATTCACCAGAACACATCAGAGATCAAGAAGCAGCAAATAAAACAGTGGATTTCTCTGTGCGAAGGCAAGGTGGGTTTGTCAGCCAATAAAGTCATGGCGACCGTTTTTTTTTTGGATGCACGCGGTATAATCCACATTCATTACCTTCAAAAGGGAAGAACAATCAATGTCGAATATTATAACAACTTATTGGACCGATTCAATGAGGATTTGAAGAAAAAATGACCGCGATTGGCCAAGAAAAAAGTTATTTTCCACCAAGGCCATGCAAGGGTGCACGCATGTGTAGTTTCCATGAAGAAATTGCATAAATTGAGCTATGAATTGCTCCCTCATCCGCCCTATTCTCCGGATTTAGCCCCGAGTGACTATCTCTTGTTTTAAAACCTAAATAATTGGCGCGGCTGAAAGAGATTTGACTCCAATGATGAAATCACCGCACAAACAAATACCTACTTTGACAAATCTTATTTTTTGGAAGGATAAAAAATTGGAGAAACGTTGGACGAAGTGTATGGAGCTTAAAGGAGACTATGTTGAGAAATAAAATGATTTTTTGTCAAAAAACCTGTGTTTCATTCAAAAAGTTATGGATTTATTGACCCGCCCTCGTATATATATATATATATATATATATATATATATATATATATATATATATATATATATATTATATATATATATATATATATATATATATATATATATATATATATATATATATATATATATATATATATATATATATATATATATATATATATATATATATATTTGTGTATCACACCGATAACTCAAAAAAGCATGGTCCGATTTTGATAAAATTTCACATGTACCTTTCTTTTGGTGGCTTGGATGAGTGCGTTAGCAAGGAAAATCGAACTAGGTTTTCTGGGAAATTTTTGGGTTTTCTGTTACTACAGGAAAACTATATGCCAAAATTTGTATTTCCATGTTACAAGAAAAAAAAAGTTATAAAATAATATTTGGTGCCAGATAATTTCTATGAAAATTCACTACCATAACGCACTTGCTGCGTCCAGACCTTTAAATGTTATCTGGATTCGAAAACGTTCGGCTTCTAATAACATTTTATGCCAGGCAGTATCATTGCAAACATAGGAATCTTAGTTGCTGCAAACTCCATTTCTTAAACTGGTATGCTAAAGGTATTTATCATGTGTATGATAAAGGTGAGATAGAGTTGTAATATATAGCTGCAAATTTAACAGTGAAACTGTATATTAAGCTCATGAACCGGTGTGTATTTTGATTCGGGTCCATTGTTTTGGTACTCTGTCCTCTTTGGTCCCTTTGGACAGGTAATTTATGACGAATATATTATTGCTGGCAACGAGACTCAGCTTGTGTTGTACATTTACTTACATACTAAGGTGAACATTTAGTTAATTACCAGATTATGCCTGTACTATATTATGGACTGAAGTCCCTTGCGGTTACGTTTTTGGTCAAACATGATTTTTTAGTTGTATATCTACGAAAACTCTTATCATTATTATTATCATTTATTATAAAGCAATACGTTTACATATAAGTGAACTCTTCTCACCTTACTCAAGCGTTTAAGTTTATTTAGTTTCTGAAAATATATACCGCCTTTGATTAGTTAAATAATGTAGGCTGGCCTTGTCAATGTTAATTATTTATTTTCTCTTTCCATGCTCTGAAGGAGGTACTAAAGTCATCACAGCTATAATACTGTCCCTATTAACTACTGCTTTACATGCTACAGCATTCATATGTACCTGGCTAAATTAGCTACTTTACATATTGTTAATGAATTTTCTAACACTAACGAGGAGATCGCGACTTTTGAATTTTGGAATAATTTCTTCAAATGAGCGCTAATTAGGCCCCCAGAACACACACACACACACACACACACACACACACACACACACACACACACACACACACACACACACACACACACACACACACACACACACACACACACACACACACACACACACACACACACACACACACACACACACACACACACA